>PVKH010001416.1:0-10258 GCA_004027955.1 Chaetophractus vellerosus
CCTTTGAAACTGTGAAAGAATAAATTACTGTGGTTTTAAGTCACACCGTTTGTAGTAATTTGTTACAGCAGCCCTAAGAAACTAATATAATTTTCATCTCCTTAAATGTAAAATACAAATAAGGAAGATGTATAAAATGGGGAGATATATGTGAAGGCAAGATACCAAAAAGGGAAGACTATACAGGTAAGTATTGAGAGGACTTAATGAATTTACCTTAGCACGAATTTTCTCCTAAAACATGTATAGAAATACATACATAAAATATGGAATCAGTGTAGCATTGTGGTCAGGAGAATGGGGTCTAAAATCAGAATAATAAGAAATGGATCCTGACTATCACTTTCTAAATTGTGTGGCTTAACAAGTTACATAACCTTTCCATGGTACGAAATTCATAGGATTGGTGGTAAGAGCATGTGAAATGATAAATGTGAAACATTTAGAATATTTCCTTAAGCTTCATATGCACTGAATAATTCAGCTATTTTTGACTCAGAAATATGGCAATTTCTTAAAATTTGACCTAATATATATATAAATAAATATTTAGTGACTTCCTTATCCTTTTTTGCGGATTTTTCTCAGGCAAGCAATGGCTTCAGGGCTGAATTGAATTTATTGACTACCAAATTATTTATCCTCCTCTACTTGATACAATTATGCAAAAAGAGTGCAAGCTGAGGTAGACAATACTGTTGGATCCCAACTCTGCCATGCAAACTTCGCCAAGTTACTTCAACTCTCTAAGCTTCAGTTTCCTCTTCTATAAAATTGCAAAACTATCATAAGTATTAAATGAGATACTGTACATAGAGTGCATGGCACATATGCAAGCAAATAGGAAGCAATCCAAATATTACCTATTAATATACAAATTATTAATTATTCATTCAAGTTCTAATTTATCTTTTCCACAGATGTCCAAATCATATTTTCTGTCATGCAACTTCTTTTCCTTCCCTTCCTTTCCCTTCCCTTTACTTTCCTTCTCTGACCTTCCCTTTCTTCTCTTCCTTCTCCTTCCCTTTCTTTCCTTTTCCTTTAATTTCATTCCTTTTTATTGAAAACCCATGGTAACTAATTATATCTGGATTTTTCTGGATATATGTGTCTTTGAAAGAAACTTTCCTGCGAGATAATACATTATTATGAGTGTTTTGGACAATTTTTTATGAGATACTTGTGTGTGTGTATATATATATATATATGTATATATATATATATTTTGGCAAGAATGACTAACACAGATTATTTCTTCTCATCTTAGAAAGGCAAAGTACTAATATAATGCTAATATGTGCATCTTTGTTGCTTTTCTACCTATGTGTAGTTAAAGAATGTAATAAAACAAGAAAATGTAACTGGTGGGGTCAATATGGAGTATTATACACAGTCTGAATGAGAAATAAACTTAATTGAAACCTGAATGTGTTTATAAAAATATTTAAATGGCCCCAGGAGGCAATTCAGTAATGCCTAAAAAGGGGGGGGGAGGAGATGCAAAATCCCAAAAATAGCAATTGGTAACTGCTGCTGATGTTCTAACACAGTCCCCCTGTTGCTACTCTGAAGCAGGGCCACAGATAAAAGGGGACTATAAACCTGGACTTAAGGGAAAGGATGGGATGAGAAAGAGGGAAAAGACAAAGAATGAGACATAAAAAAGAAAGGAAACCCACAGGTAGTAAGACACTGTGTCAGGAACATCAAAAGAGCATTTTCTAAAGCAGAAGAGCAAATCAGCTTTTGTTTGTTTAGTTATGATTTTGCCTCTTTGTTTCAGTTTTACCCAATAAGATGGATGGACAACTATTTTGCATCGGAATGCAGGTAGAAATTAAGTCAATAAGTGAATGAGTAGTTGAATGTACTAATAAACAAATTGTCTGTGCCCAATATAAAATAGATGCAATTTATATAAAATTAGTGAGTTTGAAACCCTCTGTTCAACTAGAGCTATGAAGAGACCCTACAAACAAGTGAGTTCTAGCATAAGGACTGTATCATGCAGGTACTCCTGAATGAACCTGCTCAACAATGGGCCTGCATCAGAGATTAAAGAAAGCATTTTTGATATTTCCTTAGAAACATGTAAGACACTTAGAATAAATTTTTAAAAAGATAAATATTATCAAAAATATAATCATGATCAGGCAAATTATTGAAGGGCAAAAATGTCTGATCATAACTGGCCAAATATGTCTTAATGGATAAAGCAAAGAAATGAGGAGGCAGGAAACCTGTCTAGTAGATAAATGAGCTATTTATAATGAATTTACCTAAACTGTGTCATTAGAATGATGCCGAGGCAGTATAAACCATCTGCTTTTCTTTGCTTTAATATTGTAATTAGAGCTTGTAGCTTATACTCTACTGATAATGGGATTGGGCTTAAGCACATTTCATAGACTTTTTTAAAAGAATGATCAGCAAGAATCCCCCAAGTACAATGGCAATGACTAGTGAAGAAGGATGGTCCACTGACAGGCCCTTGATATTGATGACTGTGAGTATGAACCTTGACTCTTGAAATCGAAACTTAGCTTAGTATTATAGGGTGCCTAAGAGTTGCCTCCTGGGAGCCTCCTTGTTTTTCAAATGTGGCCTCCCTCTAAGCTGAACTCAGCATATAAATACATTACCTTCCACCAGCATGGGACATGATTCCCAGGGATGAGCCTCCCTGGCACTGAGGGATTACTACCAAGCACCAACTAGAAATGCAACTGGAAAAAGACCTTGACCAAAAGAGGGAAAAGGTAAAGACAAATGAGTTTATATGGTTAAGAGACTTCAAAGTGAGTCAGGAGGTCATTCCAGAGGTTTTGCTTATGTGTGTTTCAGCAGTATCTCTTTGACTGCCAAAGTAGATACTACTCCAAATAGTGGGGCTCCTGAGAGCTATGGAGACATCCAGACACTATAGCCAGGGCAGATAGCTCAGGAGTTTGGTGCCTTGCCAGTGGGCCCTACTTTGAAATTTATGCTCCCCAGAGTGACAGAGTTGGACTCAGTTGTGTTTCCCTACACATGTTTCTTCTGCCCTTGTATTTGAACTTATAGGTAGTACTAGAGTCGGGAGGTGTACATCCAAGAGACATAAATCTCTGGGCTGTCCATGTGCCAGTGGGACCCTGAATCTCATCAGAGTTGCAACAGCTACTCTCCAGATCATTGGTTTCACCCAGGACAACTAACATGGAGGTGATGATGGGCAACTTCCATACCAAGGAACTGAGAGAATCTACAACTGCAAGCAAGAGAGTCCCACCCATTGGCCCTATGAGATCACAGCCCCCTCTCAATTAGAGGTGGAGTGGACATCACCATCCCAGAATCCTCAGGATGGGGAATGAACTATGGACTAAAGTAGACTTACCAGTATTCCACTATAGACTTATTGTGATTTCAGGGATGGAAGAAATCATATCATTGATGTGATGTGGAGGCAGTGGCCACTGGAGGTTCTGAGGTCAGAGAGAGGGAAAAACAGGTGTAATATAGGAATTTTTTCTGGACTTGGGAATTATCCTGAATGACATTGCAATGACAGATACAGGCTATTATAAACCTTGTCATGACCTACAGAAATGTGTGGGAGAGAGTGTAAATTACAATGTAAACTTTAATCCATGCTTAGTGGCAATACTCCAACAAAATGTGTTCATCAATTGCAATGAAGGTATCTCACCAGTGAAGGATGTTGTTAATGTGGGAAAACGTGGGAGGTGTGGGGATTGGGGCAAATGGGAATCTTCTATATTTTTTATGTGACATTTGTATAATTTAAGTATCCTTTAAAAAATAAAATAAATAAAAGAATGAATTAGGGGGTAGGAAAGTATTGCTAAAGATAATTTAGTCTTTGAGGGAAAAATGGAATATTTAGAGCAATAAAGAGAGTAGGATATTTAATGCTTTTTTTAAAAATGACAAAATAAGGAAGTTTTTGGTACTTCCACAGCCTTGGGTTCAACTTAAAGGATAGCTGAGAGGTGAGTTCTGGGCTGCCTGGGAAAAAAAAACGCTCTCCATTTCCATTACTGCTTAAATGTGAGTCATAAATCAACTGATCTGATCTTTATCTACTCACAGGATGGTGTAGAGATGGACAGGGTTGATGTCATTATTGATAATGCATGTATTTATGTCAAAGAGAATATCTAAGGACTGTCATTTTTCCTCAAAATCCTCCTAACTCCCCACTTCCCTATTTCCAAACTTTGTGCTATGAAAAGCTAGTAGTAGAATTTTTGGCCTCATTTTCTGGTTACAAAAATCATCATAATGTGAAATGTGACAGATGGCCTTTGCCAAGTGAATATGGAAATTATCAATGCAGCCATACATGCCCTTCATGTGATTTCCATATAATTCATTTACTCTATCTTAATTTTTGCTCTCTCAATTGGAATACTACAATGGGATCTTAAGGAAATGCCCAAGTTACAATATGTTCTGAATATAAGGATAAACAAATTTAAGGTACAATGGAACTGACTCTGAAATGCTGACCTAGGTCCTGTCTTGGTAACTGAAATATAATCCTGTCTCAGATTGCTACAAACACCATTGGTTTCTCCATGCCATGACTCTAGATAGAGCAGATTTAGAGGTGGTTTAATTCTAGCAATTTCTAAAATCCTAGGAACCTGGCCAAAACTAATATGGTTGGTATGTACATATCCTCATACCTGCAAAGCTCACCTCAAGGCTGAATTTTGAAATTTTGGTATAAGCATTTCTAACACCTTACCGTGAAACTAGAAGAATATTTCCAAACTTAGTTCTTTAGAACACTATTTCCAAAAATTATTAAAAGATATTCTGTAGAATAAACTATTCCATCATCAAATAAGCTTGGGAAAAGTCACACCCTGAAATCATCTTTTGATGAGTCACAATCTACACTGGTGTATTAAAGATTCTACAATAAAAAAACTATTTAAGGTTGATCATTTCAGTATTTCCTAAACTTATTTGAGCAGAGAATATTTATTCTCACAGAATACATGCTAACATCTTATAGAACCAATATGGCATGGAAAATGCCAGGGAGCATGAGCACAAGAAGTTCCTTGGGATAATTGCATTCTAATTGCTTACTAATATGCTGTAGAGCAAGGGTTCTTAACCTTTTTTATTCCATGGACCCCTCTGTCAGTCAGGTGAAATAAATACTACTGTAATTTATTCATTGCATACATTCATAAGTGAAGGAAATCCTAGATTTCAGTTAGAGGTCAGAGAAAAGAAAAAGAATAAGTTGAGTTTTTTCAATTCACGCTCAAGGACCCCTGAAATCTTTAGATAGACCCCTTCTGTAGACTCCTGGGTAAGAACCCCTACTTTAGAAGGAAGCCATATGAAGAGAGCTTCTCTTGGATTCCTAAACAAACAGGTGCTCTTTCTCCCACATTGGTGCCACGCTACCTGAGTTCCTTTTACCTAAGAGCCAATAGTAGTACACATATTACAATAAGGAAGTTTATGCATTTTCATGGAAAAGCAGCTATCCCATTTACATAGTCAATAGATTGCAACATTTCCAGAAGCAAAATTCTATGAATGGAATTATCAATATGGATGTCCTTGAAGAAAAGGATATATCACTAGTGGTTGCAGTTAGAGAATTAAGATATCATTGCAGGCACCACGTCGATTTGAGCCTGGTTCTGAGTCCAGCTCCACTTGTGAGATCCAGCAGATCCCTGCTATAGAAATGAGCTTTTCTCTTCAAGTAAGCTTAAATTTGAGTTAGCTAAATATCTTGCTCTGAATAAAAACAAGAGTTCACATATGGACCTCCTCTGTAGTCACTAGTGCTCAGCACCTCAAAATCTCAGTCCAGATACGTGAGAATAGACACCTAAGTAGTTTCTCAGCTTTTCTTTTCCTCTCCAGTTTTGTCCTATGAATATCACACATGTGCAGCAGTAAAGTTCCCGGGCTGTGACTGGTTGACAAACCTGCGCAATGGTGTGCTGCTACTTGTGTTTCTTGAGCAAGTTCCCAAGTAACTTTATGTGGAAGTGAACACTATACTTCTCAATTTACAAATCTGGAAATAGGAATGTTAATAGTATTATCTACATCAAAGAGTTGGCCTTAGGATGAAATGCGTTAATAGGTATCTGGCACTTATGCACTTATAAAAAGCATCCAATGAGTGTTAGCTATTAACTTCATTATTATTAAAATTGCTGCTATTTTATCACTCATAAAACTATCATACTAGCTCCCTATCTTATTCAAAAGCTTTTAAAAACTTCCTAAGTATCTTCTAACAGTGTTGGAAGTCTTCTAGCTAATATAATGACTTTATATCCCACTTACCAATGAAATTCAGTCTATAGTAAGAAAAAAGATTTCCTAAATATGCCTCAAATATGCTTAACCCCTACCCAACCCTAAGGTTTTGTCCATATTGTTACCTTTCCAGAATATACCCTCTTCTTTCTAACTAGCCAATTTCTAATCATTCTTCAGGAATGAGCTTTAATAGAACTGCAGTAAATGAATCCTTGTCTCTACATCCACAATACTTCATTTTTCCAAGCCAAATAAATGTATCACTGTTTTACACATGGGCCTTGATATGTATTTCACATAAACATATCTCAATACATTCTTCTTGAAAATATGAATAGGAACACAGTTATCCTTGGGAGTATTGGAATTATCCAGATCTATCCACAGTGTGGTTTGAGGAGGTGACAAATTGCCCCACTCTTTTCTTGATTTGATTTTGCCATTCTGCTCTTTTATTATGGTCACTCATCTTATAGGCATTTTTTCAAACCTTACACCAACTAGTGAAACTGAAGTCAATAGAAAGAGAGAAAAAGAATGCACTCAAACCGGTGTGTTTTTACACATTCTGTTTCTTCTAATTGGAATGCCTAGCTGATAAAATTCTCCCTCCAAATCTTGGCTAGAATGCACCCTCCTCAAGTAAAGCTTTCCCTGACCAGTCTAGGGCATTTAGATACTCTTCCCTCCAATTCTCAGTACATCTTGTATATTTCCATTGCAGCAACTATCTTGCTATGAAACAGTGTTTATAATTCCATGTTATCAGTTCAAATTTGGGGCAAGTGTTATCTTTCCACTGGCTTAGCACATAGAAGGTATTCAGTAAGTATTTATAGAATAAACAACTATAAAATAAATAATTTTAGTTCCTCACCTAAAATATATCTACATCAAAACAAAGACCATGATAACCCCCTCAGTGCCAAAATCCATACTGAGTGCTTGATAGAAGCTTATTAACTACTTACTATTAAATAGGCTGATTTATTAAGGTGATGTAAACAGAAAACCTCCTCTAATTTTAATTCTAATATTAAATTAAATTTGACGGGATCTGAAATACAAGAAACCAACAAAGGCAAGAGACTACAGCCAAGGAAGAAAACAAGAATGATCAAATATTGCAAAATGTTTTATTATTCAAAAAGACAATTTAACTACTTCCCATTCTTGAGAATCAGACAAATGACACAATATTTACTGTAAATTATTTACTGTCATGTTAGACCATTAAATTATACCATATTTTCTCCATTATTCCGCAGTGTGATCAAATCATCATAACCATTCAGCTCTTTGGAAGGAAAGGTACTCTGACTGACAATTAGCCACCATCACCACCATCACCATCACCACCATCACCATCAACATCACCGTCACCATCATCGACACCGTCACCATCACCACCATCACCATCAACATCACCGTCGCCATCACTGCCATCACCCCCATCGGCACCACCACCACCATCACCACCATCACCATCATCAACACCGTCACCACCACCGCCATCACGCCCGTTGGCACCATCACCGTCAGCACCAGTGCACCACCATCCTGCCACTTCTCTCACCACCACTGCCTCCCTCACCATCAGTACTACCGCCATCATCAAAATCGAAATGTTCCTCACCATTTGGCAGAACTATCAACCGAATTTTTTTCCTTTTTTCTTTCACAAGAAATTAAATCTGAGAAAATGCTAGAGGGAATCACTGGCCTGGAAAAGCAGAGTTCTTGGCAAGCTGTAGAGCAGCAGACCGTTGTGTCACTGACAGAAAGAGAGAGAATAATGGAAGCGCCACAGGCTATTGTTTCTGGAAACAAGATATATAAAGCAATAGATTCTGTTTTTCTCTAGATTGGACAAAACAAGGCAGAGATTCAAACAACGAGGGCAGATGAGACAGGCTCAAAATGAACACAGATATCAGAAACTTCCCCCAAGGTGGAAGGTAGAAGAGACTTTTAAGAAATAAGTAAGTATTTTAGTCTCATATAAAGAAAATAAATCTTTTGGCTATGTTTTTTCTCTAAGTATATTTATGCGATCTTGAAAGATGGCCTCTTTGAACTTAACGAACAAAGCCAGGGGTAAAAAAAGTCAGGCTTACATTCCCTCACACAGCTGCTTTTCTATGTGCACAACGTCCAAATATCAGATCAATCAGTAATAGGACCTTCAAACCATTTTGTCCTTTTTAAAATCATGTAAACCAAGCAGCAGTTTTCAAGTAGTTGTTTTGGTTCGGCCACTGTTAGGAAGGTAAGAGATTTTTATCACTGCCTACTCTTTTAAAAATTAACACAAAACATAGAGATTGGAATAGCAGCTGAGAAAAAGATCTTGCAACCTGGAAGATACACAAGTTGCTCCTTTAGTCTGTCTTTTGGTTCTAAGTTTCTTTTAATTTGTTAAGGAAATGATGGTGGTGGTAGATATAAGTTAGCTGTAATGCCTTTGTATGATGAAATTAAAAGTTTGCAACATTATGTTAATTCCAATTTTATGTTTTTCTGGTTCACAAAATACAAAGTTTTGGGAGCCACTGAAATTTTTTTTCAGTTTTTAAACTTCCTTTAAATAACTAATAGATACATAGTGCAAAATTGAAAGGGTATACATAGTTACTAGTATTTTCTATTCTTGTCCTCCAGCCAGTTTCCTTCCACAAAGCAATTGTAATCAATTCTGCACAGAGAGAAATCTGCATAAAAATTGGCTGTACTTTTTACTCAAATAGTAGCACACAAAATGGATCTATAACTTGCATTTTCATATGGGCCTATATATCTTTAAGATTATTCTATATCCCAGGACACAAGAACAGCTATTTTGTCTTTTAAGTTATAATTAAATCTAGATATTAAATATATTTTATTAATATGCTTCTGGAATAAGTGCTGACAATCCCTGAGTAAACCTATGGCATGAAAGAGGTGTTGTAACATAGGAGAGATGAAAACGTTCACCCAATATTTCAAAGAGCAGAAAAAAGTTGACTCCAGAATTTATATAGTAGTGAACTCGATATTTTGTGAAACCCACAAAAATAAATGAAGAAAATAACAGACGAAACGACATTATTCTAAATCAACTAGAGTTTTATTAAGTAAATTCACAAATTTGTTTTTATTTTTCTTATTTTGTAGAAGAGAAACATTTAGGAGCCAGTTATTCAGACCACTAAAAGATCCTTCAATGCTAACTTACCGTTTCTGGCATCAAATATTATTCTGTCATTTCTAGTTTACAGTATAATCCCCTTCATAGAAAATAGTGGAAGCAGAATAATATTTGAGTTACCTTTCCCTTTGGTAATCTGTTAACATTACATCATATTCTAAAGGTAGGGGGTCTAGATTTTTCCTTGTGTTCTTTCTACAAATAAAGCTCTAAGGTTATTTTTTCTATAACTTTAGACTTTTTTAAAGAAAAAAACACCTCCGCTTATATAGGTATATTCCTTCCAAATATTATTCTGGTCATTCCAACATGTCATTCCTTTGTATTTTCTTTGTCTATGTGTTTCACATCCCGATTCTTATATGAATACTTTTTAAAAAGCAATTTTATTGAGATATATTCACATACCATACAAGCCATCTAAAGTGTACATTCAATGGCTTTTGGCACAATCACAGAGTTGTGACATGAGCTCATCATGATAGCTCCTGTGGCTGATTCCTGGGAGACTGATTTCAGAGGACAGCATGGGGATATCAGCTCAAATAAAAGCTCTTCTTGAAATCACTTTTGTTTCTGTAGATGCTTCTGCTCTTTCTTCTTCACTGAAATTGTTTATTTTTTTTTATTTTTATTTTTTTTAAAGATTTTATTTATTTTATTACATATCTCCCCTTCCCCCCGTTGCGGGGACGCGCCGAGACTTGGTCACTGCGCAGGCGCGGCTTTCCCCGCTTGTGGGCGGCTTCTGCC
>PVKH010001416.1:10358-30732 GCA_004027955.1 Chaetophractus vellerosus
CTGCCCTGCCCGTGGCGGCTTTTGCCTGTCCGTGGCAGCTTTTTTGCCCTGCCCACGGCGGCTCCGGCCCGCCCATGGCGGCTTCCATTCTCAAGGCGGTCTGCCCGCTAGGAGAGGTCCCCGGGAACCGAACCCAGGGCCTCCCATGTGGTTTCCCAGCGAGCTCTTTATCCACTGAGCTATCTAGCCGGGCCCTGAAATTGTTTATAATTACATTGTCATCATTTTATTTCTGGACCTTCCATTTATTATTATTTTTAGTTATTTTCTCTCTTAGAGTGTATGGAGATGAAATTTTGCTTTATCATCTTTTGTTTTGAAATTTCTTTTGCAAAATGTTATTACTATTATGCACAATAAAATGGCTTAGCCACTCTCTCTGACAATTTCTTTTTGCTTTTATTTAAATTTGTTTTTGTCAATGAGAAGTAAATCATTGTAGCAATTCCATTCACGATGTCCTCAAGTTCTTAGAAATGGAATCAATAGCAAAACAAGACATATTTTCTTCTGATTTTGGGTAATCTCTATTTAGCAAAACTGAATCTTAATCAATACAAAGATATTTGAATTCCCTAACACTTAATAATTTTTTTCCTGCATCATTCTGAATATCTGGAATAAGAAAGTATTTTGACTAGGTAGTCTGTACACTTTACCCTAAACACCATCACCTCTGTTTCTCTTTTATTATAATTTAAAAGCACACCACAGCGCTTCTCTCCATTAATCCATAGATTTCTACCCTTTCATGTAATTCTTAACATAGATATTCCATCATTTATATTATATGTGTTTTACTTAAACAAAATAGACCTTATATGGCATCATATCTGTCATGAGTTTTCAATGAGTTTTCCAACTTCTGTAAGACAGTGTAATACCTAGGAGGCATACCCCCAAATAATGATAAAACTTTTCAGTCAGGAAAAGAACTTAATTCCTTTTGAGGTAAGTAGAGAGTTGTGGTTAGTTTTAGTCACTTCAAATAAAGTGTTATCAATTATTTTATTAAAGTTAATTGTTGCATTGATCAGAAAAGAGAGGGAAGAAAATCAAGTAGATACCAAGGAAAGACGAGAGAATAGGTTCATTGCTGCCTGTGCTACAGACTCCTATGCACAGGATACTCCGATTGAGAGCCTGTGAAGGCAGAAGTCTACCTTAACGGACTTTGCACCTCCTTTTGTCTTACTGCAAAAGGAAAAAGAAGGAGGATTCCAGTATTTTCTTTGGGAGTCGAGACAAAGTAAGAAGAATTTCAGCTAGCCTTGGAATATTTCTGATATTTTTCCTTCAGGCAACTGAGAACTGTGTTGCTTTGCAGCCCTTAAATTGTCAAGATGGTCTGAGGATGATAATGCAAGGTTCTCGACAAAATTCAAAAGGCTTACAGATGACGTAGAGTGTTGACTTTGATTATTCTTCATTGACAATGTATTAGTTTCCTAGGGATGCTGTAACAAGGTACCCCAAACTTGGTGGTTTAATATAACAAAAATGTATTCTCACACAACTAGAAGCCCAAACTCAAGAGGTTGGCAGGGCTATGCTCTCTCTGAAGTTTCTGGGAGAGGAATCCTTCTTTGCCTCTTCCTAGCTTCTGGTGGTGGCCAGCAATTTTTGGTGTCCATGGCTTCTAGCAGAATAACTCCATTCTCTGTCTCTGTCTTCACATGACCTTCTTCCATGTGTGTCAGTGTCTTGTCTGTGTCTCTTTTCATCTTCTTTTGAAGACAATGGTCATATTGGATTAGGACCCAACCTAATTCAGGATGACCTTATCTTAACGTGACTACTTCTACAAAGACCGTATTTCCAAATAAGGTCACATTTACAGGTACTGCAATGTAGGAATTCAACATAACTTTTGGGGAAACCACATTCAACCTATAAGAGTCTACACAATATATAGGCTAGTAAAAGTTAAAATCTGTATTTGAAAAAAAAGAAACTGAAGTAGAATGCTAAATAACATTACTATACAAATGTATTTCAAATAAAAGTTCTTTATTTGTTCTTAATTCTCTTTAAAAATATATTATTTTGGATATGCTTGCCTAGTTTTTGCAGAGAACAATTAACTATATTAATATTTTTGAAAGTTTTTTTCATATGAAAATATATTGACAGAATTTATTATTTTTCAGTTGATAGACCTTCAGTTATTTTGCTGGCCACCTTTTGGCCAATATATACTGATCAGCAAGAAATAATAAAACTTCCAAAACAAGAATGTTCTGCAAATAAAATCTATTTCATCAGTGACCAAATGTTGTATGGGCTCAATCAAATAGTGCAGAATTAAGATGGGCAGTCAATGAGAGGACATATGCTGCCAAAAAAAGAGGTTGACTCTGTTTAGAATATTTGGAACCAACCGAGAAGCTTTTGATAAACTTTTGCTAGAGCAAGAGTCAGTCCAAGTCTATATTTAGGCTGATAGTTCTCAACTCTTGAGGCACAGAATCATCTGGAGATTTTTAAATAATGCTTATGCCTAGGTTCCTTCCAAGAGATTTCGATTTAATCATTCATGCATCAGTATTGCTTCTAACGTTCCCACATGATTCTAACATGAAGTCAGGGTTGGACCCTTTGGTAGCCATACCATGCCTAAGCTAGATTGCAAGGAAGTGTGTCTTGAATAAAGAAAAAAAATAATGTCATTTCATACTCGGGAAAAAAAAAAACATCTGAGACCTAGGAGCCTGTGGTTGGTGGAGGTAAGTTAACTTCCTCCTGACCTTCCATGAGCATCTCTCCTTCTGGCAAAGCATCCATGACCCACTGCAATGTATTCATCCCCTGAATTGTGAATTCCTCTTGGTCAAGGATCATATCTTTCACTTTATATCATCATTGACCAGCACTGTGCCTGGTGCATCTGAGATAAATCCTCATTAAATAAATGTACTAATTCACAAAAAATAAAAAGGGAATGAGCAAGCATTCAGGTAACATTGTCTTGATTACTCTTGCTTCTCTTATATTTCTTTTCTTCTGGTCTATGGCCCATGCCTCCTACTCTGTCTCTTGCCCTCTGCTTCTTTTTATTTTGCTTAACATGAAATCTGGACACTGTTTTGTCTCAGGGTAATTTTCTCTTTTTCTCTATTTTTTCCCTGTCAGTTCTGTTCCCCTCTCTGGTTCCTTCATGCAACGTCACAAATCCGTTTCTATCGAAATTTGGTTAGCATTCTCTCTTTGTAAATACTAATGTAATCATAACTGTATCCAAAACTATCTTGAAAATTCTATCTTCTAGAAAGTAGATAAGTTCTATGAAAGCAAGAACCATATCTTATATCTGCTATAATTCCTACTACCGTGTAGAGCATATTTTAAGCCTGTAATAAATACTTGCTGACTTTCAGGGGTTTAATTATTTTTCTGTGAGTGAACTCTGAGTCACTATGAGGAGGTTTCTAGGCAGTACAGAAAGTACTTTGCATAAATGTGTATTTTCATTAGACCTTTTTCTGGCTCTCAAAATGTGGATGCTGCTGTTTATTCTGCATACAATACTATTCTCTAGCAGGTGAGGTATAATTTTAAAGTTTGTACTGGATTCTTCAAACTGATCATACACAAACCAAATTAGTCTTTCCAAAAATTACATTTATCCACTAAATTTTATTGAAAGGACATTTTCTCATGTTAGTATGAAAAGTCTAAGAGATGACCTTCGAGAACAGGGCAGGACAATCTGTTCTTTCTTAGAGTTTATCTAATTTCCTTTCTTCCCAATATCTCCAAAACCACTCCCTGTCACCGATTTCCAATTAGTTGACGGTAATATTGCTAAGCCAGAGGTTTAAATTTTGGGCTGTATGCTTCTCAGTATAGTCTGTCTGAATACCTCAGGTTGACCCCTTCCCTTTTAAGATGTCTAGAAAATGTGGCTGAGAGGCTCTTATATGTTTGTCCTGGAGATCCTGAACCTCTTCTAGGACAGGCCCAGATGTCATGAAAACAAAGGTAAACCAAGCTAGCCTCATCACTCTTCCACTCCTCCCCATTCTCCCCTTAACTCTCCATTCCCCTCCTCTCTTCTTCACCAATAAATGACAAGCTTTTCTTCTTCCTTGAGGTGCATTTCCTTCCTGCTCTTCAAATTCCCTTTCTTCTATCTTCTTCCCACCTTCCTTTTTCAGACCCATTTTCTTATCTCTCTCCTCTACTAAAATGTTCTCTAGACACATCCTTCAGTTAAGAAAGTTTGAGTACTTTCTCACCAAAAAATTTACATAACTTTCAATTCATAACTGTATATCTCCTACTGTATTCATTTTCACATTACATTATAGCCAAAATATAACTTTTAAAGAATGAGAAAACATAAAAGATACAATATTTTGAAATCTTATTTTATTTTATTAATTTATTGAATAGAAATTGTTTTGCTTTCATTGAAAAATAAAGGTTTTTTAAATTGAAATATTAAAAATATTTTTAGCAGGAGAAATTTGGTTGAATATATGTTGTTTATAAAATATCTTGGTTTGACATTTTCTAATATGGTAATTGGAAGGTTTGGTTCTGACCTAAGTTTTTTCTACACATGCATGATTATTTTATTGACTTTCAACATGGTGAGCTATAACATTGAAATTGTAAATATCTTATTAAATTTGCCTTCTACCAAGTTCGATAAAAATCTCTCTTTAAGTTTATATTCGGGAGGCTCCGGCCATTTTCAGTTACTGTAATTTAGTCTACTCCATTTTAGACCTTCCCCATCACAGGAAGGAGCTATATCTCTGACATCCTGAAAATCCATTAAGGGAATATTTAATTTCATTTTACTTCTCTTCCAATATTCTTCTTAAACTGAGAAAATAGCAAATCTAAGAAAAGATCCATATGCTTTCACAGTGTTGCTTAGATAGATACAAACTCCAGGTTCCAGTTACTGCCCTCCCTCTCCTGCCATATGGATGAATTCTCTATGTCCAGGCTATGGATAATGTCTCCCTTTGTCATTATATTCCATTTTCTCTCACCAACACAAAGAGTTCTTTCCAGTCATTCTCCAATTCCCTTTCAATTGGTTTATTCCCATCAGCATAAAAAAGTATTCTTAATTAGTAATTTGCCAAATACTCATTAGAAATCGTAAGAAATTTAAAAATGACACCAGAGTAACCAGTTTCAAAATTTGAACCAAAAGCAAAAAAGCAAATAGAGTGATTAATATGAAGCAACCATAATGAGTGCATTCTGTTTCCAAATCACATGATCAGATAGTAAAATATTTGGTTATTAAACATCTAGCTTGGTTCATAAAGTGTCAAAAATCAATTAGAATTTCTTAGTGAATGGGTAAAAGTTTACCTGAATTTTTAAAAAGTTTTGCCTAATTAGAAAAGTGGATTTGATAAAATCTTGCATATTTGAATCTAAATATGAAGACTTCTCATGCAGTAACCAAAGTCATTGAAAAACTATAACCTTTTAAAATGACTGAGAATTCTATGAAACATTTTACATATTCAATAAAATAAAGCTTTTCAATTGACTGAGGGCTGACTAGATACCAGATGTTTTAATAAAGTATGTAGACAGTGTATGGGTACATAAGCCTGAGATACCTATGTCTTCCCATGGCTGCTCTCCATTTGTTAGGGAGCCTAATTCATTTTTTCAGGTGTTGGTAAACATTACTTAGAAAAATTAATCCAATATTTTCACAGTATTAAGGTTGCCATTGTGCAGCAAATAAACATATTCATTGTCTTTCTCTTTTGTGTTCATCAGTTTGTTAAACTCCAATACTTCGGATTCATTTGTATAAGCATCAAATCAGTAGACAAGTAGGTGAGTAAATCAACAACTTGGAAATCAGAACCCTCTGAGCAATCTGCCAATAATGAAACTAACTGGTCCCATAGTTTATAAAGATACTTTTTAGAAAAACACTGGGACAGCTTCCGTGTCTGAAAGACATCCTGGCCATGGCACAGAGATAGCAATTCAAAGTCACCAGCTTCCTGCCCTGCGTGATTCCTGACATTGTACTGCCTATGCAGCTAAACTGAAGTAGCATTTTGGTACTTGGGCTATAGGGCCAACCAAGATGGTTGTCACCCCAGGCCAAAGTACCTACTTCCTCTATTAGGCTTTCCTGAGGATATGTGGAGGAGGAAAAATCTCCCCAGCTTTCCTAGGACTAACCTCACCTCAAATGTAGCCTCCAGATAGTATATGCTGTTTGTTGAAGGGATCAGTGGTCATTGTCATATTGCTTGAACACATCCTTTGGTAAAATGGGTAAAAAAGACAAAATATAACTTCATATGATTCTAGTCCCTATCCCTATGCCCTGTCTACATTGATATGCTACTTTTGTTCATATAAAACAACCCTCTTGGCACCGACTATACAGCCATAGGCCAAAGTACTTGAGTTATAGCTAATGTGTCAGCCGTCCCCATTTATTTCATAATGAAGGATAATATTAGGATGCTCTAAGATCAGAAAAGAATGATACGAGTAGTTTTCAAACCCTCAGGCAGCGAAGGATGGGAGGCTGTGTAGGCTTCCCATCTCCTTTCATAACTGGCCCTGCTTGTATCTATTTTATATATTGGTGTTTCATGACAGAGAACTCAAAAACCAGATCTATTTCCAATCTGGGCTTCCTGTTACTATCTATATTTATTAATCTTTGGTCCAAATGAAGCATTTTTTCTAGATGACTAAGAACTGGCATTTTCCCTTAAACAGTACATTTATATTAAGACTCATCTAGAAAACAATTCAAAAAGAAAAGAAATCGTACATAAAAAAACAACATATAAAAAACAAGGAGGAATCAAAACAAAAAGGCCAATAGCTAACAATTTTTCCCTTTCTTCTACAATAAAGGCCATATGCTATTTTCTATTCCTTCCCAGAGTCCTGAAATAGACTCCATCCTTTCCTCAGATCACCCTCCTTGTTTCACTCAGAATTCTTTTTAAATTCTACTCTCTATGGTACAAAAGTAAAATGATAACGATTGTAGTATCTCTTAATTCCCCACCAAAACGTACCTCAGAGAGAAAAGGGAATCTAACTACTTTCCTTTTTTGTTACTCCTAACACCAAGAGGGGATAAGGATGAAAGAAGGTGCTCCATAAATGTCAGTTGATAAATTATCCCCATTTAGTAGATTTCAAGTAAAATAAAAAATATGTAAAAAAGAATTTAAATATTATATGTGCAGGCAACAAAAGAAGTCACCGTTCATGCAGTGATTTATAATACTTTGCACATGACATATGTTTTATGAGTTAAGTTGAAATTCAGGAACCAAGAGGATAAGTTAATTGTTAGCATTTTGGCTTTATGAAAGTATTGATAAACTAGTACCTAAGGTCATGAGAATTCCCATACTTCACTGTATGAGGGTAGTTCACCCAAAATTATGCCAAGCCAACTGCTCAGATCCAGGACCATGCTTTTAAGACTCCACAAGCTTTATAGGGCCAAATGTTCCTCCTCAAAAATAAAGAGAGAAAAAGGCCAGACACCCAAGTGAGGATGAACAATCAAGCTGAACCCTGTCCAATCATGGCTAGGGATATACAAGTCATGTTTGGACTTTGATAAGTAATATGCTGATGGTGCATGAAATATTCTGTATCCCATTTTATTCTGCTATTGAATTGAAGACTTCCTCATTGGGGAAGTAATAAAGAGCCATATAGGAGGTGGCAAACTGAGGCCAGGAATATTCTAAGAAAGTAAAAAAATACTGAGACATCAGAAGAAGAGTTTCTAAAGGTACCATTTTTCAATTCCATTATTATTTGCATTAGCAACATGATTTATAAGACCTGAATTAAGTAATGCACAGATATGAAGGCAGTATAAAATATCTTGGCTAGAAAGGAAGCAGCCAGGACACATTTTAGATTTCAGTCCCGAGAAATTGAGAAGAAAGGTGATGTTTATTCAAAAGAAGTTATCCAGAGTTAAAGAAATTGAAAATGTTTAAACCGCTTTTATGGCTAAATGGAAGTTGGGACTACAGAAGGAATAAGGGAAGCTGTGAAAAATGGTTTGTCCTAGGGTTCCTCTACCTGTGAAAATAATTAACATACAACTAAATGAAAATTATCATAGAGATGAGGATCTGCTCCATTTAAATTAATGTGCCATAAAGAGGATAAAAACAATTGAAGCAGCCAGTGAGAAATGTTAGTGAAAAAGGAGTCTAGCTAAAGTATTTCTTTTCATAAAACAAATACTGAGCACATACATATTAAAGAAGGTCCCAGTTATAATATAACTTATTATACAGATGCAAATAGGCCATGACTTATTTTTACTTACCAGAGTTAAAAACAAAACTTAGTTATGTTTTTGCAAATTAATGAATTGTTACTTTTTCCATTACTATCATTTAAATATTATATATTCTTGTTGGTAGTAAAGCTGTGTAAGAACTTGAAGAAATGATGAAATGAAGGAGCAATAATAGAGGTAAAACCCACAGATAAAGGCAAGAGGAGGAAATAGTATGGAATCGCGTTATTAACATGCTCTCAGGTATTCTCTCCTCAGCCATGTTCCCTTCTTGCTTTGCACACTGTCTCCAACTTCATCTACCAAATCTATATTTTTATGCTAGACCTTCCATCCTGAGCCCCAGCTTCATATATGTCCTCTCACCTGCTATGGCTCTCCATAAGAATGCCCTGAGGAACCCCCTGGGGCTAGTGCCAGAAGAAAGCCATTAATACCCTTAGGGCTGAAGGGGCAAGGAGAAAGTGATTCCTGGAACCAGAAGTGTAGCTCTATAGGAAGGTTGCCTGACAAGAGCTGTGGTTGTCAGTAGGTGCATGCAGCAACCTGTAGTGACCTGGCAGAAGGAAAGATGGGGATAAATACCTAAATATAACTCTCCTCTCGTCTTCTGATTATTTTCTGATGCCTCCCATTGGTTGAACCCAACTGGCAGCCAAAGGGCAAAAGAACTCAATGATATATCCAGATCAGCTTACTGAGGCAATAAGAATGATAAAAAGAGTGGAAAATAGAATATATCTAGCACACCTATCTTTTCAAAGGTCATTTATGTTTCCCCTTTATTCTGTGTATACTGGATTTCCTTATAGCTGGGGTACCATGAACTCACTATTCATTGGGTAAAATAATCAGAATGGGAGTTCAGATACAGAATTGTATTAGTCAGCCAAAGGGGGGCTGATGCAAAATACGGAAATCTGTTGGCTTTTATAAAGAGTATTTATTTGGAGTAGAAGCCCACAGTTACCAAGCCATAAAGTGTAAGTTACTTCCCTCACCAAAGTCTGCTGCCATGTGTTGGAGCAAGATGGTTGCCGATGTCTGCCAAGTGTTAAAGCTTCCTGGGTTCCTTTCTCCCAGGGGCTTGATTCTTTCTGGACTCAAGCTTGCTTCTCTCCACAAAGTCAGCTGTAGACTATTGGGCAAATGGCTTGTCTCTCTTCCTGGGGCCTCTGCTGTATCTGTGGAGCTGTCTCTACTTCTCTGTGTTCTTCTCCTGTGTGTTTACTTCCTGGGCTCCAGCTCAAAACTCAGCATCAAAACTCAAATTCACTTCTCTATTCTGCTGTGTAGTCCTATTGACATGGCCCAATCAAAGCTCTAATCATGATCTAATCACACCCAGTTACACCAGTTTACAAACATAATCAAATATCTATTTTTGGAATTCATAAACAATGCCAAACTGCTACAAGAATCTATTGAATATAAGGAGAAAATGTGTGAGGGTTAGTTAAAAAAAATAAGCTGAACTAATAAATTTAGAAGATAATGTACATGTTAGTGGGACATTATGGAAAGACATGCAATACAGAGGAAGAAGCATTCAGGATTATGAAATAATTTACATTTTATAACATTAGAAGTGAAGTGAACAACACATAAAAGAAAAAGTGGTGAAAATTTGAGCTCTCCCACAATGCTAAACACGTGTATCTTGCTTATGGGCTCTGGGAAAAAGTCACCAACATTTTTTTTTAATTGTAGGGAAAATATAGATGTGAGAAAGTAAAGAACAAGGAGAGAGAAATCTGGTTGGCATTGGAGACTCATTTTCCCCTCCCTTTTGGTAGTTATCAAGGTGCCAGCTCATAGGTCTGAGTGAACTTGAAGTAAGAACACAAAGTATCTGACTGATATAAGTGGCTGACTCTGGAGGACCCCATCCCCCAAAAGCTAAAAAGGACATTTCTCCACCAATATTCATTCCTTGTTACATAGTTGATTAAGGGTTCAGAGCCCATGGACACTACTTTTCTGATGCTGCCAATGTCTTCTCCTGGTTTTCTTTGTCTGAAAAAGCTTGGTTCATTCTTTAAAGCTTAGGACATATAGCACCTGCTTTGACACAGGATTTAAACTATAGGTATATATGTCTGTTTCTTCCCTGTCTATGAGATCCTTGAGGGCAAGAATAGAATCCATCTTCTTTATTTTCTCTGCCTGTCACTGATCTTTGCACACGGCAGGTGTATTAGTCAACCAAAAGGGTGCAGATGCAAAGTACCAGAAAATCTGTTGCCTTTTATAAAGTGTATTTATTTAGGCTAAAAGCTTACAGTTACAAGGCCCTAAAGAGTTCAACTCAAGGTTGGTTTCTAACCAGTCAGTTGCCACGTGTTGAAGCAAGATAGTTGCTGATTTCTGCAAGGGTTCAACTTTCCTCTCTCTCAACTACAGGCTGGCATAGGGCTTGTCTCTCCTCCTGGAGCCACAAGATCAAAGTTCTCTCCTCTGCTGTGTCATAACAAAGTTCCCTCTTTCCATGTATCTTCTGTGTGTCTTCTCAAGTCAGTGTCTGTTTATATAGCCCACCAAAGGGGCATGGACTTAACCTGAGTTACACCCTACTGACCTAGCCGAATCAAAGCTTGAATCTTAACATAACTTAATCAAAGACATCTCAGCTGAATCTAATATAATCAAAAGGGGTCATACCCAGAGGAACAGACCAGTTTACAAACATAACCCTTCTTTTTGGAATTCATAAATAATCTCAAACTGCCACAGAAGGTAATCCACGAATATTTGTTGTATGAATGATTGTTCTTGTGCATTAACAGAATGCACCACTTGATATGAAATTTTACTAAATATGGTTCCTAAGGGTGGATAAAATCAATAAATCTCTTTATATAATCAACATTTTTATGATCTTGGAGCATCCCAGGAAACAAGGCCACCAGAAAATGTATCTATATACTTACTTGCAATTTGCATTTTGTTAAACTTCAGCACAGCATACCTTGACTCTTCTGAGGCCTCTGCAAAGTCCATTTGCCAATCCTGCAAAACCAGCCCCTCTCTAAGGAGATTTGTTAGTTTGACAACTAACCTAGGAGAATGTGGGAAGGCTGAATGCTCCGTCTCTGAATATTAAAATTGTATCTTCATTTCACTAACATGAAATAAAAAAGGGAGCCAATCTACACAGCTTTCAGAAGATATCTCAGAAGTAGATTCTAAGAATAGAAACTCTGGTCATAATGGGTAGAGAACACCAATCTAGAAGTAAAAAAAAAAATTTTTAAAGTTTCTGAATTTAAGAACTTGGACAACCTACACAATATCCCTTGGACCTGAGTTAAAATGACAAGATTGGATTATAAGATTTTTAATAAGGGTTTAATTAAGTCTATATATTAATAAAGTAAATATGAGAAAAAGAGTAAGTAAGAAGGAAGAGTAAAATGAGGGAGGTAATGAAGAAGGGATTTAAATTAAAATAATGCTTTTAACAGAATATTTTGCACTCTGTAATGATAAGACATGGCATAGTAACAAATATAATATTTTCTATTGTCATTTTAGAAACAGGAACTATTTGTCCCATATCAAATACTGGAAAGAGATCATTGGATGTCTTTTAAGGTTCTCTCTTGGGTTGTCTGCCCTTTTCCTATTCCACATTCTCTCAAGCTTCCCACCTATCTCTGCCCTTGCCCTGGCAATAGCATCTATCTCAAGGAGCACATGGTGGGACCAATCATCCAAGTTCTGCTCTCACCCTCGCTGAAGATCTCTGGTTTTAGGTCCGTGCTTTCAGGACTGGAGAGAGAGACTTTGTGCAGCTGCTAGAGGAGTAATCTGAGATCACATCCAAACAAGAGCAGCTGCAGAGACATGCGTTTCTCCTCATTCTGGGAGCCACTAAAAAGTGGAGAAAGGAAAGAGGAAAGGTGGGTGGCAGAAACTGGGAAACAGACAGCAGAAGGAAAGGCAAAGGATGCATGTAGACCAGTGGATACCATTTCAGTAGAAAAAGGTGAAGTCCTTCACCAGTTCAACTCAGCATATTGCTCAAGGAAAATCATTCAGCGCTTAAAAGATGAGCAAGGGAGTGGAAAAATGAGAGAATGAACGAATGAAGAATTCATTGAAATATTGTACAGTATTCTTTCGTCCCTGATCCAAAATTATTCCCTGATGATATCATCGGGAAATGACAGTAAATCATGTCCCTCTAGCCTCTTCTGATATGCCAGTTCCCTACTTCCTCTTTTCTCACATGCTGTTAGAGGGAGAAGAATGACAAACTGAAAAGTGCATTATGAATACCACGAAACAAAGGGGAAATACACTGCAGTAATAAAATCTCATAAATCTGACCGGCCAGTCGGCCAGCCTCTCTAGCCTGTCACTTTTTATTATTTTCTGCCCCAAGTGTCATTTCTCTAATGCCCATCATATATCTTACACAAGGTTTCAAATCAAATCTAAATTTACCCTCACCTTTCTCCCGTCTGGGAGTTCTATGCTAGTGGTTACCTTACAACAAATTCCATGTACTGTAGAAATTGACAGGGTTCCCCTGTAATTTATGTGTCTGGAACATTTTGTTTCTTTTATGCTGCCAGGATACAAAACTGAGGGAACAAGAACCATCCTAGCTGGATATTCCACACAGTCCTGTGCAAATGGCTTTGCCCAGGTGTGCCTTATGTTTAAGGAAGGGGACTCAATGGAAACTCATGACATAGGAAAAAAGCACTGGAGTAGTTCACTCCTAGTCCAGGCTGTTACACCAATTTATGGTGTGACCTTGTGCACGATACTTCATCTTCTTCATGAAAACTCTACAATTTTAAAAAGACAGGGTCTTAATTGAAAAGAGTGATCACCCCAATAGAAAAATAAACAAATGACATGAACAGACATTTCACAGAAGCAGACGCTGACAACTGGTAAAAAATAGATTCTCAGTCTAATAAGTAATCAAGGAAATGCAAGTGAAGACCATGATATCAATTTATTCCCACTAGATTTAGTAACAACTAAGAAATCCGACAATGGCAGGTAATGAAGACAATGTGAATCAGCATGATCCCTCTACATTTCTGGGGAAATGCTACTGTATGGAAAACAATTTGACCGTATCTTTTAAAGGTATTTCTATATCCTATACCTAATAATTCCTCATAGTATAGGTTTATACTATAGAAAGATTATTATATTTTAAATTAATGAATAAATGAGTGTTTTTACCTGTATTTGTAGGGATTTAGGGGTAAGAAAAAAGAATAGAATCATGATTGAAGGAGTTAATGCATGTATACTTTTCTATGTTTATATCAGATAGTTTTTACAACTATTTCATTTGATCACTTAAAATGTCAATGAGTGTAAGCTAAACAAAGTCAATATTATTATCATTTTTTAGGATAAAGAATCTTGGTTAAAAATTGGCTCACCCAGAGCAAATGCCAATCTGGAACTAAAGGCAATTCTAAATTGGTATAAGAGAAAGAATATTCAGACAGACTTGGGTCTGGATCTTGGCACTAAGCATTTACTGGCTTTAATAAACTTCAAGCTTATTTCACCTCTGTGAGTTCTTGTTTCTTCATCTCTTGAAAAGTGAGGATAATTATTCTACATCCTGGAATTGTTGTGAAGATTAAATGAGAGAATTTATTTCCAGTGTTATATATATTAGTTTCTGACTTCTTTTCCTTCCCTAGTGCAGCCTTCTTTGCAATGAACCACAGACAACAAAGGTCATCTTGCCTGGGGCACCCAGCACCCAGTGTCTCTGTGCATTGGCACAGAGACATCTTTAAATCAGTGTTCCTGTCAGCTCATTCTATCTTGCACTTGGTCTTAACATCTTTCATCACTGTGCCAAATCCAAACCCCTCCGGCTGCAGCTCTCTTTTATTCTAACTTGATTGTTTCTCACTGCTATTCCCTTCCCTTCTTGCTCTGCAACATCCCTGGATCCACCGTGAATGAACTTGCCTCACCTTCCTGGTGATGGATGCTGCTTCCTCTAGCTTATCAATTGGAGACTTCTCATTTTTTCACTCTCTGGGCACCACAAGAAGAGTCTTCTAGGAGAGACTCCTCTTACTTCTTGAAATAGTTCAAACTCTTTTCTATTCACCAAATAAAAACAACTTGAGTTTCTTGCCACTCAAGATTTTGCCTCTTGACTCAGGATATTCTTCTGTACTTTTCACCCCATTTACTGCTTCAGTGAATTAAGCATCCTCACAGTAGATCCATTTAATATCCTAGACTAATATTTCCTTGACCTCTTCAATTCCATATGCACTTACAACCACTCCCTTTCAGTGTCCCACTCCCATTGGTACAAGTTTAACCTTATTATAACAAAATTACTTCATCTTGAACTCTTAAACTGACTCTACTCTCTAACTCCAACCTAGTATTTCAGCTCACCACCTTTCTTATTTCCAATATAATAACATCTTAACTGTAGCAAGACCCCTTACTAGCTTCTCTCTTTTCCTTCCACTTAGTCATTGGCTTTCTAATCTCATTTTCTCCTTTTCAATGCTATCTAAACTAGTCCAGCTGGGAGGTTGAATTATGTACCCAAAAGAAGACATATTCTTAATCTTAATCCATTTCTGTGGTTTTCAAGTCATTGCAAATAGGATCTTTTTTAAAACAATTTTTAGGAGGGATCAGAGATTGAACTCGGCCCTCATACCTGGGAAGCAGGTGCTCAACCACTGAGCTACACCCACTCGCCTAAGATCTTTTGAAGATGTTATTTTTAGTTAAGGTGTGGTCAACTGAATCAGACTGGGCTTTAATTCGGATTACTAGAGTCCTATATAGGAAGAATGAAATTCAGATATATATAGGAAAAGCCACAGGAAGAATATGGAAATCAATGGAACCCAGAAGAGAAAGGAGAGGACATTATAATGTGTATTGTCATGTGATAGAAAAACCAAGGACCCAAGGATTGCTGACAACCAGCTCCAGAATACCACAATCTTCACGGAGAAAGCAGCACCTTGCTAATGCTAACGCTTGATCTGGGATTTCACCTAGTCTCAAAACTGTGAGCCAATTAATTCCCGTTGTTTAAGCCAACTCATTGTATAGTATTTGGCTTTTGTTTAAGCAGCCAGGAAACTAAGACAGTGCATTATATTACCCCTTGTGGAACCTGACTCACTTACCCATTGCCATTCTGTATACTCTATCTTGTGAACAGAACCATCCTAGATGCCCCAGGGACTTAGTTAACTATGAACTGCTGCTGCAGAAAATCACACAGCCATGAGGACTAAAACTATGATTGAGACAGGATCCCAACCTAATGAAGGTCCTACTTAGTCATCTTCAAACTCCCTCAGCAGCTTATTCTTCTCAAATATCCCCAATTCTCATAAGTGTCTCTTATCTCCTAAAATATTAGGAAAAACAAGGCTATCAGGAGAGAAAATCCTAGTCATCAATCCTTGTCACCTACTGATTTTTCCCCATTTGTACTAATCTTTTCTTCTGACTCTGTGGAAGGCAGCTTCTCTTAGTTACCCTTAACTTCACCACCAGATCCTATCAACTCCAGCCTCCTGCTAATTAATGTTCTAAAAATTATAAATGATAATAATAATACTGGGGGCCAGTCTTTTTCTTTAAAGAATCAGAGGTATTTTAGCAGCAATGTCAGATAGGAAGAATCTCTATTTAAAGATAACAGGTAAATGATATAACTGAAGAGGACCCCTAGGAACATGGTCAAGTCAACAATGATAGAAGATGTAGATAGATAGATAGATAGATAGATAGATAGATAGATAGACAGACAAATAGATATATTCATCCACAATGGAGGACACTTTGTTACTTTGATGAAGACCCATAATAATCACTTTATTGCATTTATACACAAAACTTTGTTATTATTAAAGTAGAGGAAAGAAATATCTCAATTACTATATTGGTATCCCTTAATTTCACTTTCTATTCATTTCCTCATTTTTACCTTTCCAATATTTCCCATCTCTGAATCTTAAGAATATATAACCTAAAGGAAAGACACCCACACATACATTTTTTCTAGAGCAATTAACTGTCTCTTTTTATGTTTACTATACACAGACACCTTCCCAACTGAAAAAGAAAATATTAAAATGCTTTTGTAGTTGATATTTTCATTGCGTTGCAGATTATTTACTAGCCTTGAATATAAGCTGGGCAAATCCTTCCTCAAGCTACTGAGATGACAGTGGTTTGATTGACTTTATCATAGGTGATGAGGACAACTATCGGTTAACATAAAATGGAGAACTTTATTTGAGCATAGATTTCAATAAAATGGATCCAGTGATGAAAACTTTCGCTGCCCTGGTCACGTAGCCCATCTTGGAAAGTAACTGAATTAATTCTACTGATCACCATTCTCTATGTGTGTAACTAAGGATAAAGTGAACGGCAAAGAAGGGCTATTCACAATCAGAATATGTCCTTCTGGCTTATGAGCATTTTCATACATTTCTGACTTTAATTCAGATACAGATCATTATATGGATGGCTGATGTTATTTAATGAATCCCCAAAAAAGAGAAAAATTATGTTTTTAAGCTGGTATGTTCTTCTAGGTGTGATATCCTTTGTATTAAATTCAAAAGTTTTAAGTTTACTTGATAAAATATTAGGGCTTTGATTCTACCAAGTCAGTAGGGGATGACTCAGGGTTGAGTACCTGTCCCGTTGGTGGGCTGATAAAAATGGACACTCACTCAAGAAGACACACAGAAGATACACAGGAAGAGAGAGAACACCATGGATGCCAGAGGAGAGAAGGCTCAAATAGCTAAAGCCCAAAGGAGAGATGAGCCATTAACCTGATAGTTTGCAGATGGGCAGCTGAGCAGCTGAGAAAGCCTGGAAAGAAAAGAGCCCTATGCCAGACTGATGTAGGAAACTCTGAAAGATGAGTCCTTTGTTAGCCTACAGCTATGATCTGAAGAAGCTGGTCCCATGGAGCCTTAAAAGGAAGAAAGAAAGACAGACTAGGCAGAGAACCCCCATCATCTTGCTTTAACATGTGGCAACTGACTTTGGTGAGAAAGCAGCCTTGAGTTGCACTCTTTAGGGCCTTGCAACTGTAAGCTTTTACCCCAAATAAATACACTTTATAAAAGCCAACAGACTTCTGCTACTTTACATCAGAACCTCCTTGGCTGACTAATAAAATGGGCACTTAAAAATTTCTATGCCTTTCCGCATTCAGGTGATTTATAAATGTATTTACAAATGAATACCATCGTGCTACATGTAGGAATTTTTAATATAATCCATCACAGAAAATACAGGTACCAAGCCAAAATATATACTCTGTTTTGGGAGTAGATAAAAACAAAAATCTCAGTTTCTTCCCCTGTACTTTCCTTATCAAGAAATCCAAAAAGAATAATATATTTTATTGCTACATGAACACACATATGCTGGATATAAAATTTCATTTTCTGAAATATAGCAACCTACACTAGTATAAGTCCTTTGTTTTTTAAACCTTTTGAAGGAAAAACCTATGTCTTAAATAATGTATCTCCTACTGTATGCACTCAATCAGGGATTTTAAAATTAATTCATGAATTTCTTACTATACTTTGATTAGCATATATCATGGCTAGTTATTGTACTTGCAACATCAAAGTCTTTGAAAGCTTTCTGGTGATATGATACAAGTACTTAACATTCATACCTCACTTTTTTCTTCTGAACATTTTCACATACATTATATAGGATTTATAGACTAACTGGTGAGATAGGTTGCTATTCCCATTTGCCAGCTGAAGCCACTCAGTCTAAGAAGAGTTGAATGATTTGCACAATACGAATTTAGCTGGAGCAAAACTGGGACAAGATTCACTGCCTTGATATTCTCAGTCTGGTTCTCTTTCCATTCCAACGCATTGCTATTTTCATTGAATAGAATATAACATGTGCAAGATCAAAATAATTGAACTGAATCTTGGAAGAATAGCCACATACCGTCATGTCATGGTGCTTAAATTCAAATGCTTTAGACTTATACCTAGCTGGGTTTGGATTGTGAATTGCAAGCAGTGTAATCCTGGATAGCTGTTTGACCTTTCTGATCTTTGTTTTCTTCTTCAGTAGTAAAACAATAACAATTTCTATTTTATCAACTTGTGAGGATTAATTGAGATACTACAGTAAGTGCCTAGCATTTTGTTAGGCACACAGCAAGTGCTCAATAAATGATTGTTGAAAGACAATAAGTTAATATTAATAAAAATAAGGAATCATATTCTTAAATATCAAGGTGAAAAATCTCCAGAAAAGTTCTCCATGTTATGCATCTTTCACTTGACTTCTCTCTAATCCAGTTCCCTCCAGCCAGTCATATACCACCTTTCACACTTTTCCACCCCATGCATCTTTCTCTTGGAGATTCTTCCTCTGTGCATATCTGTACCTGGATATGCATGCTTACAGGTAACTCAATGCATGGCCTGCTCAGTGGCCTGATATATATACACACATACATATTATAGCTTCCCTAAAAGCTTCTTCCACCCCCTGCTGACAGATCCCTGGTTCCATGTAGAAAAACTGCCCTGGAGGATCAGTTTAGTCCAATTACTGCATCTGAGGTCCCTAAATGCATATTTACATATCTAAGGATCCTTCTCTGCCACATAGCTGTGCATTTTTTTCAATTTTGTTCTACATTTGTGTCTGAATATAAATCTAGAGATAACTTTATATACATATACATATTCAGGAAGGCAGTGTCTATGTACATTAAATTATTGGAAAGAAAACAGTCTATTAGCCAAGGTTTTTTTTCAATATGTTGTTATGCATAGCCTCCCCTTTTGTAAGATTTATTTTTTTGATAGTCTCTGGACTGTGTTCTCTATAAGTGAGCTTATGGACCATCTTAATCTGTTCCTTTCTTCTACTATGTTCCTATGAGATCATTTGGAACTATTTCAATTTAAAACACGGTCCTACCTTTAAAGACTTGTTGATTCTTTTCCCTGTTTATAAGTCTTTACAAGAACCACTTTTTCTCTTGCCTCAAAATGTTCCCAGTAGATAATACCAAGTGCAAGAATCATGGATTCAGAAACAGGCTATCAGTTAAATAAATATCAGCTTGGAGTCTGTTAGCCTAAAGGAACACCTTGTATACATGTATAAGTTAACCTAATTGGAGAATCCATATTAAAATACAAAGACTCTCAGGTTGCTTAATTTAAAAAAATGCTATTCCAGTGACAGAAAATTATATTCCTTTTGTACTCTGTTTTCAGTTGTTGGGAGAAAACAGCAATTGTAAGCTAAATTGTTTCCACCAGAAATTAAAGAAACAAATCAGGAAGCCACATTCTATCAGTAATAAAGTCATAGGATAACAGGAGCACGTTAGAAGAGATAACGTGTATAAGTGATGATAGATGTATTCTGTATGGCTCCAGAGAGAACCTCAACAGTGGTTGGAGGTCACGGGGAGACAGATGACAGCTAAAAATAAGAAAGACGATAGTAGTGTTCCCTTAATGGGGTGGACTGCCCTGCAGAATAGTGAGTTTGCACACTAGAAGTGTCCAACCAGGCTGAATAGCTGTCTGTTTCGTTAGCTGAAGACAGAGCCCCTGTGCAAGCTGGGGTAGGTGACCTCTAAGTTCCCTTCCAATCCTCTGAGGCTATGATTAAAATGGAAATGTGAATACATATGCAACTCCTAGCTCAGAATGCAGACTGACAGTAAGAGGTAAGAAAATGATTTGAAGGACAAAGTCCAATTTTGACGAAAAGAGAGAAGAAAAGAACTAAATAAAAAAATATTCTCTCGTGCATTGTCTATGGCTGTCCCAGTGAGTGTCTGCAAACCAGCAAAGCATGAGAAAAATCAAAGAGGATAAAGAGATTTGGGAAAAACTAAATTATTTCTCTGCATTCCTCTTGGGCACAGAGGATGATGAGAAAACGGCCTGCCCTGGGGTGATTCTTCCTTGACAGTGAAGGTGAGCCTCTGTCAAGGAGTGATGTGTTAAATGAAAGGGTAAAGGGACAAGAGGAGAACTAAAAATGCCAGACATCACAGAGAAAGGA
>PVKH010001417.1:0-30648 GCA_004027955.1 Chaetophractus vellerosus
TTTAGCCTAGTATTATAGGTTGCCTAAGAGTTATCTCCTGAGAGTCTCCTTGTTGCTCAAATGTGGCCTCTCTCTAAGCCAAACAGCATAAAAATGCATTTCTTTCACCCCCACCCCTGGCATAGGACATGACTCCCAGGAATGAGCCTCCCTGGCACTGAAGGATTACTACCAAGCACCAATTAGCAATGCAACTGGAAAAAGACCTTGACCAAAAGGGGAAAAGGGTAAAGATAAATGAGTTTATATAGCTAAGAGACTTCAAAATGACTTGGGAGGTCACTCCAGAGGTTACGCTTTTGCATCTTTCATCAGGATCTCTTTAACTGCCACAGTAAATATTGCCTCAAATATCAGGGCTCCTGAGGACTCTGGAGACACCCAGACACTATAGGCAGGGCAGACAGCTCAGGAGTTTGGTGCCGTCAGTGGGCCCTACTTTGGAATTTATGCTCCCCAGTGTGACAGAGTTGGACTCGGTTATGGTTTCACTACACATGGCTTTCCTGACCCTTTCATTTGAACCTATAGTTAGTAATGGAGTTGATAATTTTATGTCCAAGATACTTAAATCTTTGGGCTTTCCATGTGCCAACAGGCCCTAAATCTCAACAGAGTCGCAGCACCTACTCTCCAGTTCATTGGACTCACCCAGGAAAACTAACAAGGAGATGATGATGGACAGCTACCATCCCAAGGAACAGAGAATCTGCAACTGCAAACAAGATAGTGCCCTCTCAATTAAAGGCGGAATAGGCATCACCATCCCAGAATCATCAGGACTGGGGAATGAATGGTGGGCTAGAGTAGATTTACTGTTATTCTACTATAGACTTATAGTTATTCTAGCAATGGAAGAAATTTTATCATTGATGTGGAGACAGTGACCACCCAAGTTTCTGAGGGGAGGGAGAGGGGAAGAATAGGTATAATATGGGGGCATTTTGGGACATTGGAATTGTCCCAAATGACATTGCAATGGCAGATACAGGCCATTATATATCTTGTCATAATTTACAAAATTGTGCAGGAGAGAGTTTAAACTATAATGTAAACTATAATCCACACTTCATGACAATACTCCAATATGTGTTCGTTAATTGTAACAAATGTACCATACTAATGAAGGATGTTGTTAATGTGGGAAAGTGGGAGGGGTAGGGAGTGGGGCATATAGGAATCCCCTACATTTTTTATGTATCATTTATGTAATCTAAGTATCTTTAAAAAATTTTTTAAATTTAAAAAATTTTTAAAAAGAAGCATACTCAGCCGCTAAAGGGTTCCATGGGATTAAAGAAATAGTAACAATATAGATATGTATAGCATATGTGGAGGATTAGCACAATTATTCTTATTTTATATCTGAGGAAACTGAGGCTCAGAAAAGCTAGCAAATTACTCAAATTTATAGTTTTGGAAGTGGCAGAACTGGAATTTGGAACTTAAATGGAAAACAGGCTCATTCTACTATATCACAAGTATATCCCTGATGTAGCATACAAAGAAAGATAGCTATACATGTCTAAATGTAGCTGTCTCTGTTGGGCATGGTTTAGCTATATCAACTTAGCAGCACTGCATCCCTGTAGGGAAATTGCCCTGGGACCCATGCCATGACCTGTGTAATTCAACCCAAGTTTCCTTGGAATGCCATGAAGTCCTATGTCTGACAACTTCAGTTATTGAACTAATATTGTCTAGAGAGGTCCATATTTACACCAGGGGCTGAGCGATAAGTTAAAAAAAAAGTTAGGTAGAAGGCAGGTAGCTCCCAGAAGACTGAAAGCGGAGCCCTCCAGCTAGCTCAGTAAGACTTGGCCAAATGTATGGCCTACAGAGATGCCTGTATATATAAGCATTTAGTCAATTGTTTTATGTAAAATCCTAACGGCAAATGTGTAGAAAACAGAGGAGTAGTGACTGGGAAAACAAGTTCTAAATCAAAGGTAGAAAAATCACCTCAATCAAATAGAATAGTGCAGGACTTATAATCAGATGAGAAAATATCACATAGTTCCAAACACTTACGGAAGACCTGATCTATATTGAACTTTTGGGGTGGATATAAAGTTCCTCATATACATTAAAGTATAATTAGAAAGATAGGACATGTATTATATAAAAGGGTGCTCATTAAACAAAATAAAATTGTACCCCTTGAAAAGAAATTAAGTTCTCCTGAGCTCCAGATGGCAATGGCTTAATATTGATTTGTCAATGACTGTAAAATAGTAACTGCTAGCTCTGGAATTGAAAGGAGGGACTTACCATCCATATCAAGAAATGGCATAGCCTAGAGGTTAAACAAATGGTCTCTAGAGTCTATCTGCCTCTAGTTGAATCCCCTGTTCACCACTTTCTACCTGTGTGATATTAGGCAAATTAGGTAAGCACTCAGTTTCCTCAGCTGTAAAATGAGGCTAACAGAACTTAATAGATTTATGAAGATTAAATAAATTATTACATGTAAGTTTATTATCTCTAATTTATCATTTTAATGGTGTTTGGCAAATAGTGAAGATCAAATAAAAGTAACAATAACATGTACATAAATGATCCAGAATGGGGCTCAATATCTATAGGATTCCAACTCCAATTTGAATTTAGAGAGGAGGTTTCAAAATTATATTTGCATGAAATGAAAAATTGCAATATAACTTATCATGGGAAGAGGCTCTATTGTCATTGGTGCAATCAAAGAAAAAAGATAAAAGTAATGTTTACGATTATATACAAGCTTACACTTATATAATAGCATACATTGCTATGTGCCAGGAACTGTTCTAAGCTCTTTTATACAAATTTAGCTCACTTAATCCTTAACAACAACTCTAGGGGATAGGTAGGTACTATTATTATTATTCCCATTTTAAATATGCAAGACCATTGGCACAGAGAAGTTGAGAGATAAGAAGGGCAATTCAACTGTTTGAATCACTTATGTCTTATACTAATGATGAACTATGAACTCCTGGCCTTTTCATAGGCCTCATTCTTTTATATGTTTATAATCTAGTAGTTAATTTTTAAAATGAAATTTAATCTATGAATTATTTATACTAAGATTTTGCTGATTGCATTTTCTAGTGGGCTATTTTGGAATAGAGCCAAGCTGACTGAAGGATGGACTGCAATAAAAGAGAGGTTTCTGGAGGTAATTAAGGGCTGTAGCTACAAACTGGAGAAGCCAGCACAAATGACAATTACTGACAAAAGAACTATTTTTTAAATCACATTATGGTTGAATATAACCAAATTCAAAAATTTTAAAGATGCTTATACATATAGGTACTTAGTCATTGTTTTATGGTAAAATCCTAATGGCAAAAACTTTTCTAGTAAAGAATCACAAGAAAGCTTCCATTGGAATTGCTGATGAAAGCTGTATGATTTCTAATTACTCTCTGAAACAGCTGTTCATTTAGATCTTTACTGAACACACTTCTGTTTGAAATCCAGCTGATTCGTTTTCATTTTATGAACAACTATCTTTGAGAGGAAAGTAGCTAGTGCCATTGCCAGCCACTATGTTTGAGTCAAACCAATTACTCAAATCACGGTCAATTTGAATTAGTTTTCTTCATGTTTATGAAAACATGTTTGTAGGATTGAATTTTTCTTTCCCATCATTTCTCAGTAAGAAGAAAGGTCAAATATTTTAGAATAGCAGTATAATTCCTATAATTCCCTTTGATTTGCTTCCAGGAAGCGCTGAGCTATTTTGATACCTAAATGGATTGCAGAAAATATTTCTGGATATCTGATAGTTTCAAGTTAAAAGGTAGGATTGTGCTCCTTACACCACAAACGAGCTTTTCGCCTGTGCTCTGGAGAATGCTGAGAGTACATGTCAGAGCTGAGTAGAAGACCCGCCTGTGCAAGGGAACGATGACTCCTCGCCTCTTACCAGGCTTCAGAGCTTTCACTCCTCAAATTTCAACAGTCTGACCTCTCTCTGTAAGTGAAGCCTTGAAGCAAATAATGTAGAACTCTCCCCACTTTCTTCTATGTATGACAGAAGCAGAATATAAAGCAAGTCTCTAAAATATTTTCCTGAAAAATGCCCAAGAGAACTCAAGAAATCTGTCTCATCTTCCAAAAGAAATATTTCTTCTAGTTTTCCTGCGGAAGTGCTGGTGGAACCATTTTACCCTGGCAGGTGGAGTTCTCAAAGGGTTTGCCCTCTCTCCAGTTATTTTCAAGGGGATGGTGAGTATTCTGGGAAGCTCATCCATGCAAGGGGAGAGAATAGCAGTTTTTTCTCATGGGGTCATAATGGAGAATCATAGAGTTTTAGGCTGAATTAGGGTTTCCTTATTTTAATGGCTGGGGAAAGTGGAGCCCAAGAGCCGACTTGCTTAAGATAACTTTGTTCCACAGTCAGAGTAAGAAAGCAGATTCTATGTTCCTTGCACCACTTTGCCTCCCCCGGGTCACAACCAATATGGACCAGTAGTCTTTGACTAAATCTTGACCCTCTTTTCTCAGTGTAGGTTGCAGTATTCTGAAGGAATTATATGTCCAAAATTGTATAAGATTTCCTTCAAACTGCAGCTTGTTTACATTCTATCTACAACATAGCCTGACACTCAAGAATATTCTTCCCCCTGAAAAGAAGGAACTCAATATTTTAAAAGTAAAAAATTGCTGAGATGGAGTATGGAGTCCCCTTTTGTTTCCTTGGTAAATAGTGTAGTTTTGAGAAATGATTTTTAGAATGAAAACTATGAACATGGAATATGTTAGTGGAAATTTCTTCTGTATACCAAGTCATCAAAATTTTTGTGGACTTAGAAGTTAGACATCTATTTTCCCAACCAACCACTGACCCAGTGCTTTGGCTCCAAGCTGGAGCCACCTAGATGTCTAGCCACCTGTAATGCAATATTTCTACTTAAGAGCAAATTTGGGGAAGCGGATGTGGCTCAGGCAACTGAGCTCCCACCTACCACATGGAAGGTCGCTGGTTCAGATCCCGGTGCCTCCTAAAAAAGATGGTGAGCTGGTGCAACAGGCCGGCAGAGCGAGCTGACACAAAAAGAGACACAAGAGGGGAAAAAAAATGTGATGAGAGACACAACAAAGCAGGGAGCAGAGGTTCCCAGTGCCTCCTAAAGAAGACAGTGAGCTGACACAATAGGCAGGAGTGGTGAGCTGACATGACAAGATGATGCAACAAAATGTGCGGGGAGGAAAAACATAATGAGAGACACAACAAAGCAGGGAGCCGAGGTGGCTCAAGCAATTAGGCACCTCCCTTCCACATCAGAGGTCCCGAGTTCGGCTCCCGGTGCCTCCTAAAGAAATAAGGACGATGAACAGACACAGCAAGTGCGATTACAGGGGGATGGGGAGAAATAAATAAATTAAATTAAAAATTTTTTTTAAAAAGAGCAAATTTGTCTGACTAAATGGAAGGGTGGGGGAGGGTAGCAAATGACCAAGAGAACTCAGCTGCCCTTGGTTGGGCAAAGTGGTTTTGCCACACGGTGGATACTTCTAGACCCATATTAACCTAAAAAGTCTTAAACCAAATGCAGGAATGCGAATGGGCCAGTCTCTGAAGAACAGCGGCCCTAGGTGTTTCCTTTTTTTTTCTGGAATAGCACTCACAGGTTGCTGTGAGGAGCTCTTGCCCTCTGCACTGAGAAAGGCATCAGGATTGTGCTCTCCTCAGAGGAGAGAAAAGAAGACATTAAACAATGTTTCTGTCTTGAAGAATCAGCAGAGTCTATGAATTCATCAGTAGTCTAACCACTTATACCTTATTATAAATCTTGCTTCTCTTTTAAAATTCTCTAATTTTACACGGCAAAGATCAAATTGGCTAAGAGATTTTAGAAGCACTGTACAATCAGAAATAAACAGTAAAATATTTAAAGACGGTATGAGAGAACAGGGAGGACTCATGAACATAATTTGATTTAAAAAAAGGTTTTCTTGGGGCTGGCTGTATAGCCCAGTTGGTAGGGTGCCGGTTTACCACAGGGGAGGCCCCGGGTTCGGTCCCCGGGCCTCCTCGAACAGGCGGACCGCCTCGAGAAGGCAAGCCAACGCGGTGCAGGCCGGTGAGCTGATTCGGCAGGTCGCCCCAGCAGGGGGAGACAAGCAGACACAGAGGAACGCAGAGAAAAATGAACACAGCAAGAATAAGCAAAAAGGGGGGGATGTATAATAAATAAAAAATAAATCTTTAAAAAAATGGTTTTCTTGATATATTGGACATAGGTCAGAATTATGAAAAAGGAGCATCTAAATAGCTTCCTTCCTCAGTTCCAAGAAATGGTTGCCTATTGTGTATGATCCACCGGACTCTCTGCCATCCACCTCTCATATTCACCCAGGCCACAGCCTTTTTCTCTATCCCTTGGAACAGACATTTCTACAGATCAGAGGACAATGCTCAAATTCTAAATTTGATAGCATCTCTTGAAGTGTCCACATATACCATTATTTTTCCAGTAGCCCCTATCACACTTTGGGTTCCTTTATATCTCTGCCACGGTTATTTATCTTAGGCCATGCAGAAGAGGGAGAGGTGGGGAGAAACGTTTTAAATGTGATCTGTGAGTTCCTGAGCAAATCACTTCACCTCTTCAAAACATGTTGAATATAAAATGGAGATAATAGTGTGGGTTCTGGGATGGTATGGCTCCATTGAGGTAATGGGTGTGATGCCAGATCCAGTAGGCTGGAGCCAGGGAGTGGCAGTGGGACTGGAAATATCAGACTGTACCCTTGCCCATCACGAAAGATCTAAAGAGTTCTGGGGCTGTGTCAGAAGGCAACATGATAAATTGGTCTTATTGTGCTGAGCCAGAAAGGAGACAAACCCTAATCCAAAAGAGGACCTGGTAGAGCAGATGCTAAAAAACCAAGTCAAGCTAAGCATCAAAATCCAAGATGAGACTAAAAACAGAGAGAAGGCAAGGAAGCTAAATCCAGAGATCAAACCAAGAGCAGGCAGAAATGGATCAAGGACTGGATGGGAGGCAATGGTGGTACAGGGCGAAGCTCAAGGATGCTGGCATGGGGGCCAGTGCATGTGAAAGAAAGGTGATTTGGAGACATAATCTATGGGGAGTCACTCTGCATAAGGTAAAGCTCTAGTTAAATATAGCAGTAGACTCTACGACTGTTCAATCATAGCCCATGTTCCATCCTAGGGGAGGATTGTACTTCTCATCTCTATTAAATTAATATGAGACTGGTGACTTTGTCCAGTAAAATGTGAGCCTCCTGGTAGAGGCCTTAAGAGCCAGCACATGATTTCTCATGCTCTGTCTCTACCTTTGCAGCTGGTAGAGGCTGCCCCTTCTCAGAACGAGGATGATCAGTCCCCAGCTTGATGCACATGTGGCAAAAAATAAACGTTGGTTATTTTCTGCCAATGAAAATTTGCTTTTGTTTTTTAATCACTGCACTATCAAGCCTATCTTGACTGATACAACTGAAGATTACCACTTAGAAACCAGTAATTAATGGTTGTGCCTCATTAGATTTATTTTAATATGACAAGCAAAGTAGAACAATGATGCTGCAAGAGAAAACAACTAGGAAAAATCAGACCCCAATGTTTATTTTGTGGGTAAGTTTGTTACCTCTAATATCACAGACAATCAAGTGAAAAATCAACTAAAAAGGACTGAATACAATTCCTAGGAAAACTTTTCAAAGAGCTTGTGAGAAAGACAACTCTTTATTTGAAATGCTCAAGAATAGCACTTTTAAAATAACCTGATACCGGCCAAGTCTCACTCCCATTTGCTTCCATTCTCAGGGGAATGCCCTTCAGGGAGGGTCCTTGCTTTTGTTCTCAACATTTTTCTCAATTCAAAAGTGTCTACTGGATCAATTAAGAAAAATGAACATTTAGTGTTGCTGATAGACCCGAAACGGGTGTTGCATATCATGAATATAGTTAGGCACTTGGGTCAAATGCCAATACAATAGCCAGTGGACTATGGATTACTAATGTGTAAGTCAAGAAAAGCAGTGTTTGCAAATGGGAAAAGGATGAAGAAAAATCTCTCCCTTGTTCTCTGCACATACCCACACTCCTAGCCCGAGTTAGGTTGGCAGAGTGGACCATTCATCATTAAACAGCAATCCCTTCTCTGATCTTGCCTTTGAGAAACAGCCTCTGTGACCTAAGATCAGTTCTCCCTGGCTCCTGGGGCTATGTTTTGGTTTCCCTTTAGAGATGGGACCTATGCCTCATCTGTCCACCTGATTATAGTTCCTTGCATCTTTTTTTTTTTTTTAACGTTTTTCACCCTATTTTCCCATCACTCCAAAGCCACATCTTTTCTTAATCCATCTGCTTATCTAAAACAATGATTTACATTACTGCAGTCAAGTGTTGCCCATTCAAAGGCAACCTGGTTCAGGAAGTTAAGTATGACAGAGAAGACAATAGAAGATATTTTTGCAACTCCAGTTAACAACTACTGTTCTTATATTTTCCTAATATCGAACACTATAAAAGCAACAGTAAAAATAAAGCATATGATTCCACAATCACAATAACAAAACTCAACAACCTTGTATCTTTGGTTTCCTTAGACTTGAACTCTTACAATGGCAAGAATAGGATTTTTTCACCTTTTTTATCTAGTGAAAGTACTGTGTGTGTGTTCATTTTGACTTTCTGATAAGGATATAAAATACTTGAGAATAAAGGCTGGATCTCCTATTTTTCATATTGTTTCCCTGTGATGCTCTACACAACAATCAATTTAAATGTTATTGAACTTGCCATAGGATATTGACAAATACTGCCTGATCTTACAAAGGTATTTGTGAAAATGGCTTCTGAACTAGCAAATTTTCATACTTGGGGATCATTGAACAAGACAGCTTTGTCCTAAGATTACACTAATTTAAAACTTTAGTAGTCTTCATATTGTTTTTCAAGATTTCATTATTTTTCATGCAATAACTTAAGAAGTAATGAGATTTTCCTTTAAGAAATGAAATGAACTAATATTATCCCACTAGCTTCCATATTTCATTTTTTCTCCTGAAATTCTTATCTTATTTACCTTAGAAGATAGATGGAGAGAGATAGGATAGAGTTGGAGATCGATAGCTGTATCTACAAACGAACAAGGCACTTTCAGCTGGATACACCATCCAGCATTTTCACTTTTATGTTAGTAAATATACTGAACACATTGAATTATGACATAAAATTCCAGCAAAATAAACTTCATGAAAACATACTGTTTTTTTCTTCTTTTTAAATATTTTTTGAAGTATATCATTCATATATGAACATACATAAGCAACAAATGTATAGCAAAAGCTGTGAATTTACAAAACAAACACGCAAAACATCATACAGGGGTCCCATACATCACCCCTTCCAACAACACCTTGCATTGTGTGATATGCTTGCTACAAACTACACAAGAGCGTTGTCAAAGTACCACCACTAACCATAGTCCATATCCTATAGCCAGTTCATTCCTCCCCCAACTCACCCCATTTTTAAAAATATATTTTTATTATAGGGGTTGTGAACTTACAAAACAGTCATGCACATGTGTCTAATTCCCATATAACACCCCTTCACCAACACACCACACCATGGTGGAATATTTGTTAGAGATTATGAGATAATATCATCAGACTATTATCACCAACCATGGTCCATAGCGTGCATTTGGCACATTTTTTCCATACTCCCCCCCTTATCAACACAGTATATCTTTGGCATAGATGCAAGAATATTACAGTATTACTGTTAACCACAGACCATAGGCCATATCAACATACTGGTTTTTTTTGGATTACATTTAGTGTCTAGTACTTCAGCCAAACAACTATTCTAAAATAATTTTATTTTTTTTTAATTTGAAAATAAGTATGTCCAGATGAGCAATGGAAAAAATTAATGGAATACGTAATATTTGTGATATTCTGTTACCACTAATGATACACAATCTATTACATAGCTTTCTTCAAGTATTTCTGAAATTTAATGGGTTATAAATAACTTACATATACACATAAACAAGTGAACAATTAAGTAGAAGTTAGCTGTGTAAATAACTAGAACATATAAAACCGGATTATATTTGCACAAAATGGGAAAACCAAGGTGATATTTTGGATTTTATTACAGTCCATATAATCTAAAGAAATCACATTTTAAGTGCACACCAGATGTTTGAGGAGAATTGCAGTGGATCAGCTTTACCTATATGCAGAAAAGACCACAGCCTTAGAGGGAGGGGAGTTCTCAGATGTTCTAGGAAGAGAGTGTCCTAAAAAAATCCTCCACATTTGCTGCTGGTTCCTAAAATGCCATCATAGCAAAGTCATTGCCTGAGTTTATTTATCTTTAAGGGTTTGACTACACGATAATTTTTTGCAGAGTGAAATTGCACATGATTAAACAGTATGCACATGGCTAAACAATCAAATTGACTAGAAGGGTTTGTAATGAATGGTAGTGAACGCCAGTACTGCCCTCATCTCTCAGGCCTGACCCCAGCGAGAACCAATTTTAACAGCAGCTCTTTTTAGTTCTCTTATTTATTTTCTTGTTAATACTTTGACATCACTCTTATTTTATCAGCACTGTCATTCTCTATTATAAGTGATAATTGAGCTTAATTGTCGCCGTAGCCCATCAGCCCGTCAACAGTTACATCAGGATTCCCAGGCTGCTAGTTAGCAAGACACACTCGGTGGTGGTGCCTCCCACCTTGCCGGATTTTGAGCCCCGCTCCCACTCATCACTGCATCACTGCTAGGCAGACCCCTCCCCTGCTCAGCTGTAGCCCCCTGTGCAGGCTTTCTAAGCTCTGCTTTATCACTTAGCTATTCACCATTCTCCCAGAAACAGGCCAAGCTTCTCTTTGCCTCTTGTTTCATCCTGTACTCTTCATTGCCATGGGATTTTATTCTAACTGCCACTGTAATGGGCTTTCAGGAGGAAGAGAAGATGAATGTATTTTAAATGGGAATTCCAGGCAGAGGTTCTCAGTGCAGGGCATATGTATTTTTCTAAATACAGGTCCATGGATTTAATCAGGTTTGTTTTGTTTTGTTTTGTTTTTTAGCGCAGTACCAGGGATTGAACCCAGGACCTCTTATATGAGAAGCAGGTGCTCAACCACTGAGCTACACCTGCTCCATGGTTTAATCAGTTTTTGAAAGAGATCAGAATAACCAAAACTTTAAGTTTAAAATTCTTGCTTCTCACAGTGAAAATGCCTAATATGGCCAAGAATCAAGGAAGGAAAAAAACATTTAACTATCTCATTTTTCAAAGTGTAAACTTATATGACCTACATTGTTAATCATCTATTAATCGTCTGGGTTTCTTACTCAAAATGCTGATCTTGGCTTTACTGAATTAAATTATCTGTGTCTAGACCGCCAAATCTGCATGCTTAACAAGCTCATGAGGAAGGTTAATATTACATTTTATATAAATCCAAGTGATGTATAATATTTGCATCCTTGCTATACATAAATGTATAATATACATTTTAGGAAAACTTACAGATGACAGGTCTCTTACCAAAGTCTGGAGCATAGAATTGGGAGAGAAAGATGGACTCTTAAGATCTGTCTAGTTTAGTAATAGGTTACATTAATGAAACTTTTCATTATTCCCATTGAAATACTGAAATATTTGAAATGTTAAGAAACTTTGTGAATAGTAATTGATTACATCATCTATAAGATGTGGCCTGAAGCAGCTGAAATTTGCATTCAATGACTATATATCATGTATTCTTTTTATTACCTCCTTCTCAACCTCCTTTCCACTATTTCTACAAGTTTCAACAGAAATTAAGATTTGCTTTCATGATTTTTTAACAAGCATTTTTAAACTGCTTCATATAATTTTTCTATTTTCTGAGTATTTTCAAATTGATTTTTCAATGGCAAAATTTTCAATTACAGAATTTTGTCAGGTATTAAATTCAGGCCAAAGATCAGTAATTCCCAGGTACATTTTATTTCATTTTCCAAATGATCTTAATGTTCTAGGCTGTTCAATCCTCAAACTGTTCATACAGTATAGTTTCCTTTTTAAAATGTAGTTACTGAGTAGAAAGGAAGTTAGAAAATGACAGGGCACAAAAATTTAGAGGGATGGTTTATATAAAACTCTGGCACTCTATAAGTCATTTTAAAGGCATTAAATATTTCAAAGTCATTAAGAAAATTGTTATTATTGTACAAGTCATTTTAAAAGAATAAATTTTCCCTCTGGACTCTTAAGTCTTCAGTCTGACTTTCCTTTCAACAGTCTATAATCCATAGCCATGTTCTTCTAGTTTCTTACTATAGTTAAAATTAATAGCTAGAATCCAGCAAATATTTTCTCTAAACATAACCATTGCTACATATTTTGTGTACTTATTCTTTCTTTGGGTTAAAAGATCAGTATTTTCGTAAGCATGATGCATTTCCTTCTTACATGTTAATACTTTATCATTTAGAATTATAGTGAAAGGTATGAACACATGTTAATCTTGTAAGGGCAATCTGCAGTCCTCACAAGTATTAAATTCTATCCATGCTTTCCTTTTTTTCAAATGCATTTCCACTGAGTTGCAGCCTTGTTTGTGTCTCACCTTCATTTTAAATACTCCTTGGTTTCAGATTCATCAGCTTCTAATTGAGCATTTGACATAACACAGAGGTATATAGAAATGTATTCAAGAAAAGATCAAACGAGGACGCTGCCAATTTGCAGTTGGACTTTAACCTGCTTGCTTTTAATAATGCTTAAATACAGATCCTAATTTATAGACCTGGGGTGGATATCATTAAACTTCCCCACTGTTTCCTGTGCTTTGAATGTTCACTGACCTGTGAAGAGAGCTGATTGGATAAATAAACTTTTACGCAGACCTAGCAAATCAGAGAAATATTAGAAATACAACTGTTCTTGAGAGGTTTTAAAATAATATTACTTGACATATTGATTTTTTTTTTAAAGTAAGGAGATGGAAAAATAAAAATAACATAGATAAACTTAGTTCCACTTTTTAAAATTCTTTTATTGTGGTGACATAACATAACTCAATACTTCCCATTTTAGCCACTCATATGTGTACAATTCAGGGATATCAATTACATTCACGTTGTTGTGCCGCCATCACCACCAAACAGAAACTCTTTACCAATTAAGCAAGAACTTTCCATTCCTTCCCACCCAATAGCCCCTGGTAACCTGTAATCTACTTTTTGTCTCTAAGAATTTGGTTATTCTAGGTATTTCATATAAGGGGAAGTATACAATATTTGTATAATATTTGTCCGTTTGTGTCTGGTTTATTTCACTCGACACAATGTTTTCAAGGTTCATTTATGTTGTAGCATCTTTTTTTCATTTCTATGGCTGAATAATATAGTCCATTGTGTGGATATACCAAATTTTGTTTGTTCATTCATTAGTTGATGAACACTTGGGTTGCTTTCACCTTTTGGATGTTGTGAACAATGCCGCTATGAACACTAGTTATACAAGTATCTATTTGAATCACTGTTTTCAATTCTTTTGTATATATACGTAGATCTGGAATTGCCAGGTCATATGATAATTAGAGTTTTAACTTTCTGAGGAACTCCACTTCTTCTTTATGAATTAAAATGGTGGGGTCATCAACATGTAGCCTAGCCTGCCTCTTATTTTACTCTCAATTTCACATTTATTGGTAGTTGTATGAGTTACACTTAGCTTCAACCTTGGAAGGCAAAAGAGAGGCCATGAAGAGAGAAGGCACTTAAGGGAGAGGGTCCTCGGGGTGAGTAGGCAGTGAAGGGAAAGTAAGGAAGTGGAAAATAGTGGAGGTGAGCTAGTCCACATGTAAAGTATGAACTTAATGAATGCTTCTTGAGTAAATGAAAGAAAGAACATAAAGGAAGGAAGAAATGATTTTTACAAAGATTTTAGTGATGAAAATAAAAACATGTTTATATTTTGAAGATTATATGGAGAATCAATTCAGTTTTATTTTGAGAATTAGTTAGAGTCAGAAAGAAACACAATAAAAAACAATAATTGGCCTTGTTTTGGCATAAAATTTGATGGCTTATGGAGCCTTTTCATATCCATTGCCTATTTCTTTATAGCATAGGACATGTAGGAAAGAAATGTTAATTAAAGAACATTAAAGATGAGACTTGAAATTAGGATAGTTTACATTAAAAAATAAAATAGATATTAACTTATGATGTTGTGTGGTTAAAACAGAAAGATCAAACAAGTGCCAGAAGTAACCTTGGAATCAAGATGGATAAACAGAAGCATAGCATATATAACCTATGAAATCATCCACTACCATTGTGAGTCAGAGTTTTATACAATTCTGGGTAGCATTCTAGGCTCTATATTTAAAGATGAACCAGAGAGCAGAAATTTTGGAAAGAATGCAGAGAAGAGCTATAAAAATTATTCAACTTGAGAAATAGGACCTACCATAAAATGTTCATAGAACTGGAAATTTGGCAAAACCTTATTCCTTTTTTTCAGAATTCATGATTTACATAATGTAGTGGCATTGGGGGAAGGGCTGATTCCAATAATTCCAATGATAGTTACCTTATAAAAGAAATATCCAAACTTGGCTTCAGGGATATCACCAGATCTTTATCTAATATTCTCTGGCTTACCCAGTTTAGCTTTCTTGGGGAAAGAGCATTCTAACAAATTTTGTGGTGGTTAATGACTGGCTTCTTGCAAGGACAGAACTAAAAGAAATGCACTAACTCATTTAAACTAAGTAAGCATTGGAGGAGTTAGTTTAAACAAAGGTTGTCAGCATTGTGGAACTCTTTCTCTAGACAGTTTTAAAAATAGACTAGGCACTCATCTCTCTGGGATGGTTTCAGCCTGTGAAGTAGCTAGCAGGCAACCACGGGCCTCTCAAGTTCCCTTCCACAGCTATGAGTCTATAGGTTAAAACAATATCTGGTGAGGCATCTCTGGCAGCGCCAGCCAACAGTAGCCCAGGCTCATTTCTAACTACAGTACTTGGTTACCGCATGGAATGATAAGTATATAAGTGAGGGTGGGGTCAGAATGTCCCCTGAACCACACTCTGTTGGCATTGCCGAGACAAAGCATTCCTTCTACCCTGCTCAGAAGGCTGAAGGGCACAAGAGATACCGTTACTAATGAATGATAATGCTCTGTTGGATTTCATTTGTCCCATAGTTTTATGGATGTATGTGAGCGCAAGCGAAAACAGGGTAAGTAAAACTAATGGGAGAGGAAATTCAGTTAAAATTCAGGAAAACATATGGGAGGGAAAGCCTTCATGTTCTCTTGAGGCTTGATGCCACACTTAGCAGTTGCATTTGAAAGGTCTTCTTGGGATTGAGGCCCAGCAGGATTGTTTTCTGTTGCTAACAGATGGGGGTTTTCCTCTTGGAAATGAGCTCTGTTCCAGTCCGCTAGAGCTGCTCAGGGATGGCTGCATTTTCACAAGGGCTGAAGAGAGCGTACGCTGGCAAGCATAGTCACGGTTAGCTTTAAATATCATGCACCCCATCATTTGGTGGGTGGGCGTGTTGTTGCTAAATGTGCTTCCACTTCAACAGAAGAAGTGATGAGTTGCCAAAAAACAAGGATGTTCCATCTCAAAGATCACACTGGATTATTTTCAGTGAAGCATTTTTCAAGAGGAATTTTATCCTAAAGTATGGGCCAAATTTATTTAGATATTGTATCCAAGAAGAATAATTGAAGCATTATGCCATGCACCTAAAATCTGTAGAATCCTACAGATTCTCTCAATAAAGGTCTCTATTCTTTATTCACCAAGTAGTTTCAGGAGGCCTTCGTGGGATAGGGTGGGGGGCTGCCAAGCCACCAGTGTCCAAGCTGACAAAAGGAGACACTGGACCTAGGAAATTTACCCCCAGGGGTTGAAAAAAAGAAACAGGTGTAAGTATGTGATTTTTTTTTCTTCTTAAATTGTTCTTTCCTCTTTGCCTCCCACAAATGTTGCTTTTACTGAAAGGTCAGTTTAGTTTTCTTTAGGAAGAGGGGTGTTTCTTTCATCTCCTTTTGCTAAATTTATATCTTCCCTAGAAGTCATCCCATTAATTGAGTTGGTCTGAAGGTCATAAACCATAATCAATACAGAGGCTGGTTTGCTACAAGGTGCTAATTGACATCCCCAAAGCAGAGTGGTGCTGACAATCAATAGAGAAGAGCAGAGCACTGGTAGATTTATGGCTTTGATTTTGAAAAGGCATGGGAATGCCCTGTGATGTTTCCCCGGTATTCCTTTTGAATGTTAATGCTTTCTTGAAGATGATTTCAGACACACTGCTAGGATACTGCCTCTACTCAGTGAAGCAGAATCCTCTGAAGAGTTGCTGAGGCAGAACTGAAAGCATGGCTCGCCTCAAAGACACAGCCTTACTGGCCGCTAATGCCTCACACAGAAAGAGGATGCTCCGTTAACTCGGGGTTTCAATGGGAAGGTTCTAAGCCTGAAAACAACAGCTTTAGTTTGGGTGTGCCATCCAGCTTCTTGCAGCTACCACTGTCTTCTTTCACAAAGCTTGGTCCAGAAGAATGGAAACTAAAGAGGCTTGTAACTACCTGTAACTGTTTCGTCAGGAAATGGATCAAGCGTTTTTTTTCAGCCAGATCCAGGTACTTGACCAAAACTGTGTCTTTGCCAGGCTAATTAAATGATTTTCTCTAACTTTACAGATTATATGCATGAGCAACAATTACATAGATGCTTTTTGGAGTCAAGGTCTGAATTTAGATATAGCTGTCAGAGAAAGTCTAATTAAACAGTTGCTAGGTAAAGTTAATACAGGGATAGAATGTAACGATGCCTTTATTTTTAAAGCATGCTTGAGTTTATAATGTTACTGATACTGGGTACAGGAGTAGTAAATCAGTCTTCTTTCTTTCCTAAGCTGCAGTAAATTATTCTCGAAAACTGTTTGCCCAATGCAGTAATTTTTTTTTCCATTTACCTAAAACCACCAACCTTCCAAAATGTAATTGGGATGTTTTGTTTTGTTTACAAAGGATTCACAACATCTCAACACCTCATAATGATAGCGCTGACAGTCCCTGGGTCACGAGCAGTGTGCAGCACTGGCCTTTTTGAGGTACCTGCTAGCAATCTTTTTCATTATGACACCCACTAGGAAAAAGAAACACAACTGGGTAAACAGTAAGGTTTATTGTTTGAAGTTAAAAGTTCCAGTTTGCTAATGGGGCCTTTTGATACTCCTGGTTCCTGACTGGGCACCCTTGTGGTCGTTTTCTGATCTTCTGAGCTGGGCTACAGCCTCGCCCTGCAGTCCCTTTAAAATTCCTCAAGCAGGTGTTAGAAGGAAGATGAAGCCAGGAAGAGGTGAAGCTGAGATTGGAGCTCTGGCTACTGAGAAAGGTCACCTGCTGACCCAGAGCTGACAAGCAGCTGTAAACTGGGTCCACTCCCAAACACAGGCAGCCTTGTCTGCAGGTTGACTTTGCAGGGACAGGCACAGAGCAGAGAGCTCCAAGTGCAGCAGTGGGGGAGGCAGCCGTTCAGAAGCTGCCTGTTGACATTTGTAGCTGACCACCTTCAAACGTTTTAAATATCGTTGTTTGTGGGCTTTTTGATAGCCTTGGGTCTATTTTTTTTTTTATATTGAGAGTATAAAATATTTACCCTTAGCTGTCCTGTGAATTTTGAAGGAGCAGGGCTATTGTATTGGAACAAGATGACTGTATTTGGAAAAGAAGAATATGAAAGTTGCTCTGTATTTATGTGAACCAAAAAAAGGGGGGGGGGCGTTAAAAATACATTAAGTATCTAGAATGAGCCAGGAAATATTTTTTTAATTAAACATTTATTTTGAGATAATTGTATATTCACATGCAGTTGTGAGAAGTAATGCAGAGAGCTCCCATGTACCCTTTACCTAGTTTACCCCAATGGGAACATCTTGAATAACTATAGTACAATATTACAACTAGGTTATTGATATTGAAAAAGTCATGGTACATTACATTTGCATCAATCTTTACCTGAAGTTTTGGATGGTAATTCAAGAGGGCCGTGAATTCTTTGAGTTTATATGAAACAATTTAACATTTTGCATCTATGTGTGTATGTCCTGGAATGCATGCTACAGTTCACTGGGCTAATACACAAAATTTCCAAAAGATTTGTAGGTGAAAAACTTTTGCTTACTTATGATTACTTTGATGATGATATGGCTTATATGGAAGGGCTCATGATTGTGGAGAAGATGTCATATTTACATTTCTGGGATGGGGTGGGTGGGATGGGGAGTTGGGGGAATCTTGAGAGACTCCAGTTATGCAATCAGAAATGCAACTGTTTCTTCCTTTTTTTTCAAATAGCAGAGAATGATTTTATTTGCCTCAGCTTCAGAATATGTGTTACTTGAGTCGTTGAAAGTCATGTTCAAATGTCAACAGTCAGCTTCAGAATCCTTATAGAATAATGCAGGACTTTGAATAAGTTTGTCTCTGCCTGCACTGCAAATTCAGCCCTAGCTAGCTTAGCCAATTCTCTCCCTGTTAAATTCTATAGACTGGTCTCATTAATCTGTCAGATAAGTATAAACAAGGTACACAGGATGTCTTGTACCTATAAATAAAAACTGGACAAACCTGTGACTGTTCTTGCTCAATGGATGTGCTGTTTTTACACTACATTTGAAAAACATGTCATGTCACATGACTAGGTTTCTGGCCTAAAATTTTAAAAAATTAGATACAGCAATTATGTGGCTCAGTAGGACTTAAAATACAGACACCATTTTTGAACTACATTCTGCGTGTCATTGACTGCTGAAGAATAGTAACTTTATATTTATTCCAACTGCCTTTAAAAGTACAACATGCCAGAGAAAAACTTGGGATCCAGGATCCTATGGGGGATCCTATTATTTTGGTAACTAATTTTATTATTTGGGGCAAATTACTTTTAATCTCCACTCCTTAGTGTGCTTGCTTGCATAACAGAGATTAGAAATGGACCTCATTTCACACAAAAAATGGTATAAAGAGAAAACATCCTTCACCACCTGTTTATTGAACACCCACCATGTACCTGGTGACTACAAATGCATTGCAACTCTTTTTATGGCAACCCTTGCAGGCGGGTGTGCACTTGAGTTGATGAGGATCACAAAAGTCAGGCAGGACTATCAAGTGTTGGTGTGTGGTTCCACAGAACAACGAGCCAAGTGACAAATAATTCTGTGGCTGTGCCTGAAAATGAAAAGAGAAACATGTCATTGCTTTAAAATATATTTTCTTCAGATAAAATTTTTTTCCTTACAGTGAAATTGTATAATGAGATGCTAATGAAACAAAATGTCCAAGGGGTCTGAGCCTGAGAAGGGTATATGGTGACATTAATATTTTCTATGTAAGACATTTGAATTCAGGGTGTTTTAAATGGCTGAGCTTGCCACCAAGAAGCAGATTAGGTATAAAAGGGTTGACCTCTTAACCAAGTATCTGCATATCTTTGGCTGATTTTTATAGTTCGCATCTCACCAGTCAGCATGGAGGCCAAGGAAAATTTGAAGAGCCAAATGACATACTGCTTTTCAAATCAAGAGATCTGTGACGATGAAAGTGCCATTGTGACAAGGACTCTGTGATTGTTTAAAACAAGATCTCTTTCAAACACAATCATCAGACAGCCCTGCTTGGCTGGATGGCATGTTTTTTCCTTTTCCCTTCCATATCTCTTAGCTGGCAGCTTGAAGTTTGAATTTAGTTCCCTGGACTAAGGCTCCAGAGATTTGATTCAACCTATATTTAAAGAAGCAATGATCCTGGCACACAAGGAATTCCTCAAGGAGCCTGTGGTTTAATAAGGGGAAGGAAACAAACACCGTGAGACTTGTCTTATAATAAGTGTTGCTTCAGAGTACAAAGAAAGTGTTCCGGGAGATAAAATAGGAAGCAACCAGCCCGCTGGTGCAGGAAGAGATGTAAGAAAGCCGAGGAGGCTGAGGCAAAGTGGGATTTGGTGTGGAAACTGAAGGAGGAAGAGAAATTCTACAGGTGGGAGTAGGGAGAGAAGGAGATGGCTCACGCAGAGAGCATCATGAGAAAAAGCTTGGGGTGGGGACCTGGAGGTGTTTAATGAACAGCAGGTGTTAAGTCAAGCTGAGGAGTGGAGAAAATGAGACCACTCTCCTTAGGTGTCTGCAGCACACATACACATATAGAAAAATTCCACTGTTAGAGTAAATAGGTCCTGATTTGTGTTCCAGGAAACAGGGGCACAGAGAGGGGTTCATAGGAGGCCTGGACCTTGGAGACCAGGGCACAGAGGACATCTGAGAGGAGGAGTGGTATGGTCTGAGCGTAGAAAGACAAATCTAGATGCAGTACATGTGAAGTAACGGAAAAAGAAGAGAAGAACACTTTGCAAATTCCTACAACCAGAGCAACGGCTAGTAGTGAGAAAGACCATGGCTACAATGGAGTGTTTATGTGGAGCTACATAAGTAATTTGGGGAGTTTTACACTTGTGAATATCACAGAATCCAGGGTGCTTGACTTGAGAAAAAGGATGCATTATATGATTTTTTGAAATAGGTATATTTTAATTAAGGTTTCCTTGGTCCAGGATTAAAATTAGATTTTATTTGCTGAGCATATACAAATGGACTTGGCAAAGAGAAGACATAAGGGTGCTGCATGGTTGGGGAAGCTGGCCAGAATTAAAACACTGCCGTGAGTAACTATGGTTCTCCTTTTTACTTAAAATAACTGCCATTTGTTATGATTAAAACTTATGATAGTTATATCAAAATCTTTTGAAATAATTTGCTTGTCCTGATTTTACTATTCATGTAAAAGAAAAATTTCATTATTTAGCCAAAAGCAGTCATGGGCATTCTCTAAGAATCGTTTTTATCAAAAAGAGACATTTTACTCTAAGAAAGATGTATTTCTTAAATTTAGATGTCTGTGTGTATTTTTGCATCGTGGTAACCAAGTGATTAAATTCATTACTTTTTCTATGTCTTCTTATATCTAATGCTTTCTTTAACTTAAACAGGTCATTGAGCTTTCCAAATTTGTAAATTATTGATTAGCTGGTTGTGGGTTTAAAATCAAATCCGGGGATTTCAATCAGTTCTAGGCAAAATTGTGAAATAGGTGGTGTTTATTTCTGGATTTCTTTATTCCTTGATAATCATCTCTTGATCTTCCTGACCTGTCCACCACTCCCCACAAGCTCCCCCATATTGCTACGGTGCCTGGAACTCTCCTGCGGGACCTGCCTGAGGTGTCTCTCTCTAGCCCCTCACTTCCAGCAAGACCTGCCTTCAACCCCCTTCCTGTCTACCACAATTCCTCAGAACTGATCCCAGAAAGTACAGTTCTCATAGATAAATCCTTGCTAACATGTTAATGTATCACTTTCCGTGGTAAAATATTACAATTTAATAGGAGCTTTGGATAATTTGGCCAAAAAAAAAGTTATTTTACTAGGAACTCGAGCACCACAGTTTTTTTGGGAGAGAAGAGGTTTACAATTCATAAAGCAGTGTAGAGTTTTCAAAATGCTTTCATTCTATTTTCTTGTCACTTTGGTATATCTGGTAGGGGTTGGTGGTACTTACAGAAAACATATTTTGATATTTTAACAGACTTCTCAAACTGTGACCAGGCTGCAAAGACGTTAACCACATTCTTGCAAGATGCCTTTTACTCAGCCTAGAGTGGTAAAATTGCAAATTAAAACCGATTTTAAATCATTCTAGTAGTTGCCTTCCCTGTGGAGAAGCCAGGCCCCAGATGGATTTATAGGGAGATTAAAGAGGACGACCTGGCTAATAATCTCAATCAGTATGACTAGGTTATTTACTGGGGCTTCTGGGAATGGCCGCCCATCACTGCAGTCCCCAAATGAACGGAGCACCAGCTCTAAAGCCTGAGTGATAGGTGCAAAGCCTGGGCGTGTGAGGTGTTGAGCTAGGAAAAGGGGACTTGACATTTTTCCCTGTCAAGGGAAAGACGGCTCCTGGGTGTCAAGAGATCTCTCACCAAGTAGAGATCAGGGATGGGGAGGCAGAGAGTGAACAAGGTTTTGCTGTGCTAGTCAGGCAGCCTGTGGCTAAGGGATCATTATCACCAGTTCAAGAGCGTTTTTATTGGGCTTCACAGATTTTCAAACACAAAAACAGTCAAATTTTATCCCAAACACACATGAATCATAAATGACTCTGTTGTTACTATTCCAGCCTTTAAAAACAACGTTTAGTCTTAAAGTTGCAAAAAGGATCCCTTCTCCCCAAATTGGTACCCCTCTTTCCAGGATAATGGTTGTTATTCATTTTATAAGCTGCTTCCTAAACTGCATTTTAAAAATAAACTTTGAAGTATCATCATACATGCAAACTGTTATTATGATTACTAATGCTGAACTTGAAGGCAATAATTATAAGTTTACTAAAGAAATATTGTATAAATGCTGTAGATCAACTTCTATTTTTAACTTCGTTGCTTATTTTTGTTGAGCATAATTTCTTTTGGACCCATGTTAATTTCCATACTGACTACTCTGCGATGGAATTTTTCTTATAGATTGATTCATAATAAACATGCCATGATTTTCTATATAGTAATGTCTAATATAGATAATTTTCTTTATGGAATTTGATCTAAATAGATTTAGTTGAGTGTTTGAAGCTTTTACTAGACTTTGTATATATTTCAATTTTCCTATAAAGACAAACAATAATGTCCACATTTCCTCAATTTTTCTAAAAGTAAAATGGAATAGTGATAACTTGACCTTCTCTTTCTCTCTACCAAGTGGCCTTAAACAGTTGGAAGCTGCTGTAAGGAAAACTGTCCTTTTAAAGAAATTGCAGTCAATCGATTCCTTTCCCATAGCTCAGTACTTTTGGTGCTTCCCAGGGTCAAGTATTGAACCTGGTCTTTGTTTGCTGAAGGAAAAAAAAAAGCAACAGTAACACCCAGGGTTTGGGAGCCTGAGACACTTCCCTTCTGCCTTGGCCCAGGCAGGATAAAGGAAAGGAGGAACATCATAGCTGCCTCAGTCATATTTCAGGTGAAGCAACATTTTTTTTTCCTTCTTTGAATATTTTTCAAAGGACTTTCACAGACATAACACCATGAGATAGGCAGGCATTTCTTCTTCCACAGCTTAGGGACCTCTTCAAGGTCTTGCACTTCTTTAGCAGTAGAGTTAGGGCCACAGTCCAGAACTTGATGCCCTCTGAGAGGGTTTCCATGTTAGGCACCTTTTCCAGCTTTGGTTTCCTTGCACTGGGGCTCGAGAGGTCCCTGCCTTCCTGGAGCTTGTAGTAGGTGGCTAACACATGTAAACTTTAGCCACAGCCCTGCCACATAGCTGGTACTCATTATGTGGTAGCCATTATATGAATAAAGTGAGAGTAGTGTTGTTGGAAAGAAACTAGAAGAGACTTGGCAGGGGAGGCTGGGTTGTCAACATTGAGTCGACAACATGCCCTGGAGTTAACTTTACTGTGCACATTTCTTATCTTCGGTCCTATGATCGTGTTCCCTGGTCTTGTCTTCTAGCCCCAGGCGGCTACTCTGAGGCCAATCTGGCAATTTCATGTAGGAGTAAAATATCCTGCCTCATTATTATATAGAATTTAGCATCTCTGGTGAGGGGAAAATTGGTTTATATATTTTTTTTCATATTTCTTTCTAAATATGAAAAAAAAAAGACTCGTGGTCTTAGAAAATAAGGTTGCTGTTTGAATGCTAGTCCCTTTCCTTCCCTTTCTTTCTCCCAGTAGATAACTCAGCCTCTCGAATGTGCAGCCACCATGAACTCAGCAGACTGATGATGGATGAAAAGGATATTGGGATTCCCTGTTCTCTGGCTTCCCTGGACAATGGATGGAGGACAGCCCATCCCTTCGCCCCTCGTGCCCCCTGGGGACGTATCATCAGATTCTAGCATGTCTCTGGAACAGAAAACCACATTTGTTTTTGTGATTTTGTTGTTTATTTTCTTGGGCATCCTCATTGTAAGGTGTTTCCGGATTCTTCTGGACCCATATCGGAGCATGCCGACCTCGACCTGGGCCGATGGACTCGAAGGTCTGGAGAAAGGGCAGTTTGACCATGCCCTTGCTTAGCTTGAGAGAGCACGATCTCCTGCCGAGGAGGTGAAGTGCTTCATGTCTTGGCCAGGAGTCTTTAGCTGATGTTCTCAACAAGATATGTTAACCATATCTGGTCCTAGGACCACAATCTGTTAATCAATAAACATTCAATTGGGTTAAAGACATTTGAGAATATTGGAAATGGAGGTTTATATTGCTAACCAAAGAAAGGAAGTTTTCAATGTCTACTTTCACTCAGTAAATGAATATTGTTGAATGTGTGTGATTAGAAACCAAAAGCATCAATCCTGACAGACATTTTGCCATAAAACAAAACACTCTCCAACCTGACCAGAGAATAGAAGACTAGAAAGGATCCGATCTGAATCTAATGACAAGGCCGTTAAGAGACTTCATTTCCCTAATCACGTCTCTCAGTTTGTTTTATTTTGATGGGAATCTGGTCTAAGGTAGAGGGTCAGGAAGATTGCACTGAGTGGAACCAAAGCAGGGATTTGTCTTCTTCTATGGCAGGAAGTATTGAGAAGCAATGGGAGGGCTTAGAAAAGAGTGGCCCCACCCCTGGTAAATATGGGTTGATGATATAATTTTTTTCTCACTAATTTTGAAGGCCTAAGGAGTTTTTAAAACTATTTACCATGCCAAGTACATTCTATATATTCATATTAGTAATGTATGTTGAAGTTGCTCTACATAACCTGAATTTACTTTCATTGTGTATACTTACCAAAAGGATTGAAATACTAGGTTGCAAGTGCAGCTTCAAACTTTATCTTTTTAATGAAAAGTTAATTGTTTAGAGAAGACTTTTACAGTCTTGAGAGGAATATGTATTTATGACTGTATATAGAAACCAAATAAAACATTTCAAGAAACAGAAATGTCTCCTTCCTTATTTCACCAAGACTAAAGAGGAGGTGGTGCATTATATTGAAAGTTGAGGATTGACAGTTTTTCAAGGGAGAGAGAAAAAGAGCAAAGACCATGAATGGCCATCTCATTGATCCTTCTCCCAATTCAGGAAAGGCTTCCACAAATTCTCCTGCACAGATAAAAGCTATTCTAAGCAATATTTAAGTCCACCAAAAACAGAGATGTGAAAACCTCTCATTCCAACTTTTATTGGTAGGAAAACCTCATATCTAAGTTAATCATACCTAAATTGAATCACTTAGGCTGTATATATGGCCCAATTTTCTCCTTAGCTAATGATCATTTTAAAAATTAAAAATAGCCATCTATGCCCTACAAGACAGCTTCTCTTAAAACTGCTTTCTTGCGTACTATTTCTTTTATATTCCCTGGGGATTCTGCTGCCCAGGCTTCCCTCCTCCTCCTTTCCCCCTTGATTATTCTTTAAAAAAAAACAGCTTTATTGAGATATAATTCACATTCTATAAAAGTCACCCTTTAAAGTGTACAATTCAGTGGCTATTAGTATATTCACAGAGTTGTGCAACCCATCACTACCAACTCCAGAACATTTTTATTACCCCAGAAAGAAACCCCATCTGTATCCACTGGCAGTCACTTCCCAATTCTACCCTCCCTCTAACCCCTAGCAACTTGTAATCTACTTTCTTTCTCTATGGATTGCCTATCCTGGACATTTCAAATAAGTGGAATCATATAATATGTGGCCTTTTTTCTGCTTTCTTTTACTAAGCATGATATTTTCAAGGTTCATCCATGTTGTAGCATGTGTCATTCCTTTTCATGGCTGAATAACATTCCATTGTTTGGGTATATCACACTTTGTTTATCTATTGGCTGTTATGAATAATGCTTTTATGAACTTTCATGTACAAGTTTTTGTGTAGATGTATGTTTTCAATTCTTTTGAGTATATATCTAGGAGTAGAATTGCTGGGCCATATGGTAATGCTATATTTAACTTTTTGCAAAACTGTCAGACTGCTTTCCAAAGCAGCTGCACCATTTTACATTCCCATAAGCAAAGTATGAGAGTTTTAACTCTTTTCTTAAATTCTCTCCAACTATTCAAATATCTTCTTTTGGTTTAGAATTTACCATTGAATATGCTACTACTCCAAAATGATTCAGAGTACAAAGACTGTGAACCACCTAGTGATTTATATGTGTTTCAAGTTTATTGATGCCTTCCAAGATCCCTTGCTTCTAGATTTAGAGCAAAATGCTGTTTCTGATTTGTGGTTATCTTGTGGTCTATTAAGTCACCTGAGTTTTCTTCTGTCTTACTAATAAATACTTCTTTAATCTACTGGTTTTACGTTTTCTTTTCCATCATAGTACCATGCTATATGTGTCCTTATGAAGTTTTTTCCTACTTCAGTATTTATTGTGCACCTACTTTGAGCCTGGTGTTATGTCTAGCACTGAAGAGAGGAAAAGCATAGGGCCAGTTCTTGCTCCGGAGTACCTTTCTACCTAGTTGCAGAGATAAGAAATGAAAGAAAGCATTTCTGATTTATTGTTCAAATGAATGACAAGGATCTTTGTTTCCTATGCCATCAGAATCACCTGGGAAGTTAAAGAAAATCTATTTATTAACTAATACTCATAAAATGTGTACATGATCATAGTAAAAATATATCAAACAATATGGAAAAATATAAAGTAAACAGCAAAAGTCAAAATTCTTCCTCCTCCAATCATTCTAATGTCCAGGCTTTCTTCTGGAAAGCTTGCTGAAATGTAGATTACTACAGCTTTCTACCCTGAGAGACTGATCGGTAGATTTGGGTGACTGCACCAGGAGACAAAAGATGGGAGAGATGGGTGAGGGCCAGAGTAGTCAAGGAAATGTCCCAGGAGACAATGGCTCAGGTGTGATGTTTAGTAGCTTGGTATAAAGCTTTAAGCAATATAAGTTATTATGATGAAGTAAGTTGCATGTTGACCTAAGAGGATGGAAGTGTTTTAGGTAAGTGGAAAGGAAGGGAGGAGGGAAGATGGTAGAGTAAGGAAGAGGAAGTGTGGGGTTAGATTGGGAGGTAGCTGGAATTCACTTGGGAAGGATAAAGGCTGAGCTGGACATCAGATGGTCCTAAACCGAAAGATGAAGTGTGGGAATCACTGTAAATTTATCAGAAAGAAGATGACATGAAGAGTGGTATGTCAATTCCAATTGTTGCACCCTTCCTAGGGTAAAACCAGGATCTACTTCCATAAGGGGAACAGACTGAAATAGCAACCTGCCCTCCAGTAAGTGCAGCAGGGCCATCCAAATCCTGCTCTTCTTTTTTCCTCCCCTTTCGTCCCCACTCTATTTTTATTTTTCCTTCTTATATTACTCTTGTCCAACCTTCCCTTGCTGGTCCCACCCCCAGAGCAGGACGACCATAACAAGTGGTAAAGCCTTTGGACTATTCAGAGCAATTGGATCCCCCTGTGAGAAGTGCTAACTCCCGGTTTTAGTTACTGATGACTCCTTGCAGCGAACAGCATATTTTGGAAAGGTCACATAAGCTCTCTCTTTCCTTGCTTTCTGGCTTTAGGAATTACAGTACAACATTTTGTTTACCTTACAACATATTTATAAAGAATGCAGCTGGCCTTTATCCTGTATATTAGCATCTCAGGATGAAATAAAATGATGCTCCCAAGGTCACTCCCTAGAATAGAGTTGACTTTTGACTCAGAAAATTGTGGCAACCTTGGTCTCAGTATGAGGTCTGAGCCACAACCCACGGTCTATGCCCCCAAGAGACCCCAAGTTCTAGATCAACATTGCTCCCTCCAAGAGACTGTTTTTAAGTATCTTAAACACTTAGTAAAGTAAGATTACATGGGGTGTGAAGGAGATTAACTTGACTCCTGCTGTTAAATTAATGAACATTCCAAGCCAGATAATTCTTTAGCTATTTTTAAGGGTTACCACTGAAACAAAATAAGCAACAGTTTAGAGGGCAGACGTTAAGTAGACGAGATGTTTATATATGCAGGAAAAATCTATGTATTCAAGTTCCTTTTTTATTGCATTCATTACATAGTTTTTACTGAAGCACTGAGACTTTTTTTATCATAAATTATTAATACATTTGTTGTGATGAGAATTTTCCCTTGTCCACCACAGAGCATTAAAAACACCTTGTAGTATATACCACAAATGCTTAAAAGCACCTAGTATTTTCAAGATGTCAACTCTCAGAATTGACATGGGAAACATATTGAAACATAATTATTTTCAGTGAACATTTTAAGCCCCAAAGCGTTCAATAAAATCTGAACTGTGATATGTGAGATGTGTATCTTCCAATAAAGCTTATGGAAGAGGGTTGTCTCATTGATTGATTAACCACAAAGTTGAAGATTAGAATCATGATCCAGAAAATGTATACAAGTAGCTTTATGTAAGGGTCAAACTGGCTCTAATGGTTAATTTCATGTGTCAATTTGGCAACTTGGCTAGACTATGGTGCTGAGTTGTCTGGTCAAACACTAGTGCGGATGTTGCTGTGAAGGCATTTTGTAAATGTAATTAACATCAATGTTCAGCTGATTTTAAGTGATGGAGATTAACCTCTTTAAGGTGGGTGGGCCTCTCCAAACAGTTGAGAAACTTAAGAACAAAAAAACCGAGGTTTCCCAAAGAAGAAATTCAGCCTCAAGACATCAACATCAACATCAACTCTTGCCTCCGTTTCTAGCTTGCTGGCTTGCTTTACCAAATTTTGCCAGTCCCCAAAATTGCGGGAACCAATTCTTTAAAATGAATCTCTTTGTGTGTGTATTTACACTTATATGCAATTGGTTCTGTGTTGTGTAAATGTAAATGTTGTAACAAACTGAAGCAAATCGAAATTGTTTTAGTTACCTAGGCTGCTCAAGCAAACACTATTAAATGGGTTGGCTTAAACAATGGAAATTTATTAGCTTATGGTTTTGAGGCTAAAAGAAAGCCCAAATCAAGGTGTCATCAAGACGATGCTTTCTTCCCCAAGACTGGCGTTCTGGGGCTGGCTGCTGGCGATCCTCGACTCCTCTGTAACCTGGCAAGGCACGTGGCGGCATCTCCTGATGGCTCCCTTCTCTTCCAGGCTCCATCCATGTGCAACCTCTTGCTTCCTGTGGCTTTCTTTCTCTCTGTCTGAATTTCATTCTCTTATAAAAGACTCTAATAATAGGATTAAGAATCATCCTGATGGAGGTGGGTCACACCTCAACTGAAGTAGCCTCATCTAAAGGTCCTACATACAATGTACTCATATCCACAAGGATGGATTAAATTTAAGAACATATTTTTTTTTCTGGTGTACATACAACTTCAAAACACCACAGAAATCAAAAGTAAATTAGCAATCAAAAGCAGACCCAACACAATGATAGTTTGAGTGGAAAATGCAATTTATTTGCTTGCTTAATCACAAGTTGTCAATATGAGCAATGCACAATAGCCAGGTCAAGGGCATACAACACATTTAAAAGTAGGGGATACCAGAATCTCAGAAGCCTACCGACCGTAGGTCCCAGAGAAAGCACATATACCTCTAAGAGGGGTCTCAGGACCCAGGTCCAACGCAGCGTTCAGTGTCGGTTCCAGAGCCTACAGCAGAAGGTGCTGGTCTGACGGCAGTGTGACAGCAAGAATGGCAGCAAATCTCACAGCATGGCACAGGCACTGGAAGCAGGAGGCCGGGTGCCCCGGTGTCAGCTTGCCTTTTACCTGGTGCTTACCAAAGCACCCTTCTGGCTGACATCAAGCCAATCCACCTCATATTCTCACATAAATGTCTATGTATCACTTGTTACAATAACATGTTTTTCTCAATTTGTTTATATTCTAATTCTGGTCAACATATTAACAATGTTTTTTGGTATTCAAGAACATTAATATAATTTCAATATACAGCATTCTGTTGATCTGGAGAACACTGAATGATACACTGGCCCATGCCAGAAGAGATGTTTGTTTGTTTTGAGATGAGAAATGACCTTCTAAGCTTTTTTGTACCTCCTGTTTCTTAAAAGAACGAATCAATTACTTCCAGTCAGATGTCTACCTCTGCAGAACCGAGGCCTCCCCATGCTGAGGCTTGCACTGGTTGGATGAACCAGAGTCCAACACCTCAGCCAGTTTGGGGGTCTTTCCAAGGTCTTTTTTTGTTTGTTTGTTTTACAATAAATCCCTGCTGAATTTAGTATAGAGTGGAAATTCTGTTTCAAGTTTTCTTGTAAACTATACTCGTGTTTTGTCCCAAAGCACCATAAGATACTCACATCCTTCTATCCCATAGCCTTTCCCAATATCCTGATTGATGTTTTCATGCTTTCTTTGTTTTAGACTAAGGGTGAGTCCCTTTAAACAGTTTTCTGAAAGAGATTCCCACCCCTATTCTTTTCTAAGTCCTATTCCAAGCCTTAGAACTTCAAATTTATGGCTCTCCCTTATTTCTTTGTACTTTTTTAAAGAAACAATTTATTGAAGTATATCATTCATACATGAACATACATAAACTATAAGCGTTCACTAAACATCGTGATCTTACAAAACAGACATGCATAACATCATACTGGGCTCCCACACATCACCCCCCCACC
>PVKH010001418.1:0-30652 GCA_004027955.1 Chaetophractus vellerosus
GTAGCATGTGACGCTTCCGGCTTGCTATTTCCAGATTCTGGGTGTTATATGACTGAACCTGTTAGTAATGTGTGCTCTTCCAGCCTAACTGTTAAATTAGAGAAGTTCCTATAGAAAAATGAGATAGGATATACTCTTCATGAAACAAGTATCTCAGCACAAAAAAAAATTTTTCTTTCACCTGTGAAGGGAGATAAAATGTGATGCGGCAGATCAAAGATCTTCAAGTTGTCAAGAGTTTAAAAAAAAAAAACTATTTCATGACTACAATGTCCTGCCTAACTTGCCACAGTTTTTAATTCAGACTATTGGTAGACCCTTCTCCTCATGCTGAACATATTCCTAATTTAATAGTGGAATTAAATGGGAAATTGGATGCAGTTGAGAATCCAACTGGGTTTAAATTATTCTATAATTTACAGCAGGAGATAAATAGAATTAGAGAAAGACAAGCTAATTTGCTAAATGAACAGACATACCAAGTCTATGTTTAATATAGTATTGTGGTGACAAAGGCCAGAAGTAACAGAAAATTCATCTGCTTCTCTTTTCTTTTTTCAGGTTTTTGACCACAAAAACCAACCTTCTACAAGGTAAGCAGCATTATACTATTCCTCAATGTGTTGGCAAAACCCAGCATAATTTTACCGGCTTTGTATGCATTTTCACTGTTTTCATATGGTGTCCCAAAGTCATGTTTGACATTCCGATGGTGCCCAGGATTAAGTTGTTTTTTGTGGTGCTAGTGATGGGAACTCCTTAAGAATATGACTTCACCATATACTGGACTGGACACCTCAGTGAAAGAGAGAAGGGGATAGAGGGTTAGAGAGAAGGAGGGGGGGGAGAGAGAGAGAGAGAGAGAGAGAGCCTGAAGAAATAAATGAGAGACAGGGAGCTTGTCTCTGTTTTTCTTGCTTGACTAGTCCTTTTATGAGAAAGCAGACTCTTAGTCTCTGATGTTCAAAGACAGAAGAAGGTTTCTTTGTGAGCAGCTGTGGCAGGGCCTTGTACCTCTACTAAAGCCTATTTTGGAAGAATTAAAAAGCAGAGCACCCCTCAGCGTGGCCCCGACTCTTCAACTCCGTTGAGGTCTTTCTGCCCAGGTCCAGCAGGATAGCACTTGCCAAGTTGTTCAACTTTCCAGGAGTGTCTGTCAAAACTAGTAATTGAGGAAGTGTTAATCACATTAAAGAAAACAATAGGAAACCTTTTTAATTTCATTAGAAAATCAGGATCCATTTGATGTGCACCATCTGGTTTGTGAATGCAGGAATAACTTTTTCAAAAAGGCACATTTCCAAGTTCTATGCTTCATATGCTTCAGAAGGAAAAACCCATAAGCAGCTCTATTTTTAATGAGAGCTGTGCTACAGCTAATAAGAGTGGGGAGGATTTCCAGTATGTGCCATTTCTCCTAAACTACATGTGTTTGCAGTATATTTGGCAGACTTGTCCTGATTAGAAGCTGGGCTTCCATTGAAAAATTTTAAATTTTTCCATGTGTTAATTGGAAAAATAGAGGCATCATTGGAGTAGAGCAGCTGGTTTCTAAGGTATTAATTATGGCTACATCGTATCTCAAAGACTAGTGTTTTAAAATTATCTACTGTTATTTACTATATTGTTTCAAGAAACTGCAAGTTTTCAAATCGCAGAAACAGTCAAGTTAAACTTATGTAGTGAATGCTTTTTATAAGTGTCTTTTAGGTGCAGTCACTGTTTATAAACAACTTGTAATAACAAGACAGTAAGAACATACCAGATTTAATATTCGTGCTCTATGTTGCATCTTTAAAATATTTATATTTTATTTAAACAAAAATTCAGCTCTAGAAGGTAGCCATCAACACTATATTGTATAGCTCTAGAGACACATGTCTTTGGATAAGTAAAGCCACGTTAGATGAATAATTCCATCAGCTTCCAATATGATTTTTTAAATCCTGTACAGTAACAAATATGATTTGTGAAGCAATATGTTGCTCTCCTTAGCCTCTCAGTAATTGAAGGCATCTTCTTTATGTATTCCACAAGTCCAGCTCACACTGATGAAGGAAGCATAATTACATTACCGGCAATCTCATCTAAGGTAATTACAATTGTCGCCATCAATCCAATTAAACAGGATAACCAACTCCACTGAGTGAAAGCCACAAAGCTTTCTGACTAAATCCTAGCTCTGGAATAAAGGTTTGATTGAGGATTTTGAGACTTTTCACCTGCTGAAATGCTTATAGAAATAGATAACAATGTTAAGAGAGATGTTGAGAGAGGGTTGGGGTTGTGTGTGGAGAATTTGAATAAATTGGTAGGCCTTTTTTCTTCATTTATTGATAATTTTTTATTTCTAAGTCCAGAAATCAGTGTAGATGTTCAACACCACAGCTTCAGGTCCCAAAGGTCTTTGTGGAAAGGTTAACCGAGCATCACTGCATCATAATGATACTCATCTGGCATCTCATCCAAATCCAGCCCAGGATCCCACTATTCCTTCAGAGCCCTCTTTCTCTTCCACTTTAATGTGTAATACACCGTTTCCTTCATGCCATCCCCATCTGTGCACGTGATGGAGGAAGATGGCTTGAGTAAACCCTCCCTGAAAGCTCTTGCACTGGTTTATTCCGGGGCAGTGTGGGAGGCATGCAGAATATCACTAAGAGTTTTTGAGGTTTAATGGCAAGTGGAAATTAAGCATTTGTCAAAGACTTCACCCCTGTCTATATTGTCCAGGTATTAGTATAAGCCTTGGATAGCATGACCAAGAGAACAAGAAATGAGAATAGTGTCACTCACTGAAACAAGAGATTTCACTTCTTAGAAGCAGAGGTGAGTGCCCTTTCAACATCCTGTTCAAAAATGAGGAAGCAAGGATATGCTAACGAATTCAATGAAAGCAATGGAAGCAAATAGTCCTGGAGAGCTATTGAAATGTGAAACTTGGTGAGACTGAATTCACTGTTGTAAAAATTCAGAGTTTCTATTAACTTATTACACCCAGAATGTGTGTTTCTTTTATCAGAAATTAGGAGGGTAATTTGTTGTTTTTTCTTTCTTTTTTTTTTTTTCCAAACTGTAGGATCTAGCATTGGTCTGATTTTATGACAGAACCTTTAAAATAGAGTAGATAAAAGGAATCATTCACAGTAATAATTGCATAATGCTGCATAATAAATTATGCTGAATTGTAGCAGCTTAAAATAAGCATGTATTATCTCAAACAGTTTCTGATGGTCAGGAATCTAGACAGAACTTAGTTCAAAGTCTCGCACAGGACTACAGTCAAAATGTTGGCCAGATTTGCCATCATCTGAAGGCTCAACTGAAGCTGGAGAATCCCCTTCCAAGTGGTCCATTAACATGGCTGTTGCCAGAAGGATCAGTTCCTCACCATAGAATACTTGAATGTTATCAAGACATGGCTGACTTTCCCCAGAGTGAGTGATCTGAGAGGATGGGCAGGGAGGTGGCAAGCAAGAAGCCACAGTACCTTTTATGGCCTTGCCTCAGAAGTGACATACTGTCACTTCTACCGTATTCTGTTGGTCACATAGGCCAGCCATGGTACAGTGTGGGAGAGAACTACGCAAGGACATGTATGCCAGGAATCAGGGATCATTGCATGCCATGTTGGAGGCTGGCTGTACACCCACCATGATGTGCCTTCCTTTATCTACAGATGTATCAAGGAATTCTGGAGTGCCTAGAATGTGGTTTGAAAACTGATGACCAAGAATATGAATTCTTGGTTAGATTGTGATATAAAAAATCCATTTCCATTATTAACTTCTTATTGGCCTCTATAACATGTGAGCTGTTGAAACAAAAACCTGAGCCTGATCCTCACTGGAATTCTCAAGGGGTTACATTGGGCTATGTGTCTAATTCAAACTTCTTGAGAAGGCACCCTCTGGCAATGGAAAGATCATAGGCAGGAACCCTGAGACCTGGGCTCTGATACTGTTCTTGCTGCTAAGCTGGACCATGACCTCAATGTTTCCATCTGTAAATCCCAAGAGTCAAAGGAAGTGATCTCCATTGCATCTTCTAGTGCTAAAATGTATGTGATTCTAAGAAGCCTCCAAGAAAATTGTTTAAATTAAGTGATAAGAATCTTATCAGGTATTCTTGGTGAAGCTGAGGTCAAAGTACTGGGAATATATTTAGTTGATTTGGGGAGAGTAAGAGCTTGTATTTCTTTTTTTAAAAAAGTATGTAAAATCATATCTTATTCCCCCAGCCAGTTACCATATACTTTAACTGACCCTGGAAATGGGTGTCTCTAGCATGAAATTTTACCATTGGCTGGTGTGGATATAGATCATCAAATCAACAAGCAACCTTATAAGTTGCCTACTCTCTCGATATATAGGTGGAGAAACTGAGGCCCAGAAAGGTTAAGGAACTAACCGAAGGTCACAAAGCAATTTTGCAGCAGCAGATTGTAATCTAGAATTCCTGAATCCTGTCCCTTTTCTACTTGTCTGCTACACCAAGCTGTTGGTGTGTTTCTTCTCTTCTACACCTTAAGTGAATATCTGCCTATCTTTAATTTAAAACAAACACAGACACATATCAAGAAATAGATCACTATTGGTTTGAAGGGAAATATGCCAGTGAGTTTAAGAAGATATTTTTGTTGACAGTGTTAATTAAGATGCCATCCTCTATTTTACAAATCTTGCAAATGAGTAATCAAGTTCTTTGAGGGAAAAACTACTTTGGAGAACCATGCAATATGGGCTTGCAGCCTATTTACTTTGTACCCTTTGACATGTTTGGTGTTGCTGAAACATTGGGTGGGGTTCACTGGCATTTCTTTGAGGAGAGAGAAGCTGGTGGTAGATGAGTGGTAGCTCTGCAGACAGCAAAGGGCCTGTGGGGGAGATGCCAGAATTCTGCTGGCTGGCTGCTAAACATTTCTCCAGCCACTTTTTCCTGTCTCTTCTGTTTGTCCCATCTTACCCTTTCCAGGGTTCTTTGCACTGTCTTTCATATAATTGGGGTCATAATTTGGCCTCCACCCTCAAGATTATTACTTAAAACTTTTCCAGCTAAGATGTAAACAAAGACTCTGTTGTTTTTGCAGTCAAGATAATATTCTGGAATGGGCCATCCAGATGCCAAATGGGAATAGACTTAGATTCGCTGCCATTTCCTTAAAAGGATATCATGGTAATTTGTTTACTTAGCTCATTTTAAAGATGTAAAAGTCTTTAATCCACAGATTCCTCATTCATAAACTTCTCTTCCTCATGCTCTGTCACTGGCAGTTATCTTTCCTCAATTAAGCTAAGTGACCTATTAATGTCCAAGAACTCTATAATTGCATATGTGGTTTTACTGGCAGAGGAATTTTCATTTGCAGACCTTAACTATAAAAAAGGAGCCCAGCCCTCTTATCACTTTTGGCAAATGAGAACACAGTTCTGCAATATTGGTTTTCTAGATTTCTATTAACATTGCAAAGTTACCAACCATTATCTTGAGGGAAGGGCTTCCTTTTTGTTTGTTTTTTTCCATTATTATCTTCAAATTTTATTTTCCTGTGGTTAAATAGTGACGTTTCAAGAACTTATTAGCATCAAATAACCTCTCCTGTTTGGGTATAAACATTTATATTACCTAAAAATATATATATTTTTACAATCAGAGATGTATTATCCCTGTAATATATCTTATAATAGATTTTCTCTATATCCACATACAGCAAAATACCTTATTGTCTCCCACCTAAAAGTCAATATTTACTTTTCTGAGATAGGCATATTTAAACCATATTTTTGGCACCTTGTATGTTTCTGGCATATCTAAATGAACATTTGTATGTCAAATCCTTCTCCCTTTGAATTCCATTGTAATCGCTAATAATTTCCTAAAGGAAAAATTATGACTTGTATGAAAGTAATTATAATCAATTTTACTCTTAGAATTATTAAGGAGTGCTCTGCTTTTATTTAGTCTGTATTCATATATTTTATTCTGATTCATACTTGTATGGGGAAAATTAGACAAATAGTTAAGGAATGGATGTGTTCTTTCTATATTTATTAAGCTCACTTAAGCCTCCAATGCAATGGATTAAAGTTGTGTTGTAAATTTTTACTGACTCTCTGAGTCGGGATGTTTGAATGGCCACACTGCTAGTGCCACTAACTCAGATTGTGTAACAAACAGAAGAAAGGACTAGCTTTAAGCTTTGTGATGTATATTGTGTTTCTGTATTACCCACACAGTCCACTGCATACAGCTTAAAAAATAAAACTTTAAAAAATGATACAGGAGAGTACAGAGAGAGGGAAATGAGTGTATACTGTACTCCAGCAGAAACAACCAGGTTGAGATATATATATATTTGGACAGAAGTCACTAGTTTATTGCTACCATTATATTACTCCATATCCACAGTGTAAATGTAGATTCACCAGTTTAAAAACAGAAGACAAAAGCCCTTTTCAGAAGCCATTTCCCCAGTCTCTTCCTGTTTAGGTATGTCCTATCCTGTGTTGCTCTGCCTTTGAGGGACAAATCCCTTAAACATTTAAAGGTACATTTGCAGGTCTTAACTGATCCTAAAGGAGGTCTTTGAAGTTCACTGCTTCTAAATTTATTTAAAATTTAAGTCTTGCTGCACTAAAATAGCATATATATGCGATAGATGAATCAAAGGACATACTAAATCATAACATCTGTAGCCCAATTAACCTGACTGTCCCCTTTCTGCTCTTGCAGAGAGTTCAGTACTCTGTAAATTCCCACCTCCCCAGGTCCACTGGGTGTCCCCAGGTGATGTCTCACACGAGCTCAGGAGCAGGATTCACAGCATGTGGATAGCTTGACATGAGGCTCCACGAGGGACGGCATCCTCTCCACTGCCTGCTCTGGCCCCACTGCCTTGTACAATGCCCACCAGGCACTGCTACTTAAGCTCTGTTCTGCCTAATGTCTTGGGTGTCCCACTGCCTGGTCCGGCTGGTCTTTACTTCCCAGGGGCTGCCTTGAAGATATCCAGACTGTCTAATAGCCTGCAACAGAGTATGGAGAATGGCTGTTTTCTGTTGTTAAAGAGCAGTCTTAAAGAAGTGTTGTTTGAGTCCCAGTGAGTTAGTTCAACATGAAGTTTCTTGAAGATTGTTCTTCTAGCCGTCTCCTCCCTCCCGGGCTAAGCCATGCATCCATGGTCCTGAACAAGAGTCAGATTCTAGTCACAGCTGCCTTTCCATAGGCAGACTCCCTACTCCTCAGAATTTTACATGCTCAAGATCATCTTGACGGAGGCTCTCTTCCTTTAGAGCAGGTTGTTCCCAGAGGACATTCAGTTCCATCCCTTGCCCCCAACCTACCCCCAGTAGAACCACTGGGCCTCCGCATCAGTTCAAACACATGCCCAGTTTTACTTGAATTCCAACAGTGCATTCACCTTTTAAGCCAACCCGCCATCCCAAACAACTTTGGGTTCCATATAACAAACTTTTCTTAGGCCTTTACTACCAATGTGATGAAAATGTACAGACACGTTTGAACCTTAGTGGTGGTGAGTAGCAGGCTGAGGTTTAAGCTAAAATCCCCACTACAACATGCACATTTGTGGTTTTTCACTCTTTTAAAGAAATATTTCTCATAATCTGTTTCCTTCCTAGATATATTATCTTATTCCTAGTATAATAATTTATTCTGGGTACCATTTTTCTTCCAAACTCTCAATATAAATAGCAATACTCTGTGCTGAAATATTAGAGAAGAAAATTTTCCCAGCACTTACTTGTTTTTCTACTGCCGAAAAATATAGTTAATAAAGAACAGAAATACCCAACATGATTGTTTCCAAAGTAGAGAGCAGAATGAAAGAAGGCAGAACAGAGAAAAATAACAGGTATTCGTATATAGCTCACTTCAAAGTGGATTAAGTTATATAAGGAATGACTGTATGCTAAAAATTTTAAACAGCTCGATGTGTTCAGAACATTTGTCTTTATGTGGCAAATGGCACACACATGACTGAGGGTCTGTCGTCATGCCTAATGCATCCAGCACCTGTAAGTACATGCATAGGAAACCTCATCCTGGTGGAGGCAGCAGCAAAGATTCTTGTATTGAGGTTGCACATAATTGATAAGCCTCCCTGCCCCCCCCACCTTCCTACACACACACACACACACACACACACACGAGCCTATCTTTGCTTCAGAATTTAAACTATACCACAATCTTTGCACTTTTTTACATTTCTACAAGTTAAGTTCCATTTGCTACATCCTAAATATTTAAGTGTAAGGGATTGGTTCAATAATGACAATGATATATTTTTATTGCAGAAAGTCGTGCAAGTGTTAAAATATTTTTTATTAAATTTTTGACCATGTGGGGCAATTGCCAAGCAAAAATATCAAGTGATAAAAACAGATTACCACTTTATATACAATATGATGAACATGTATGTGCAAGTGGGTGGATGTTTGTTTTTATGTGTAAGATATACGAAAAATTGCTCACGATGCTCATCACATAAGAGCCACCAAGGTGAAAGTTGAGAAAGCAATTGTCAGAAGTTATGTTTTCAGAAGAGGCTATGGTTTCAATTAATTCGAGGCAAAGTGCCCACATTTCAGTGGAGCCAGTGCAAGATGGGGAATAAATGCCAAAGCTCAGCAATAGTGGCATTGAGAAAAAGAAGCAGGAGTAAAGATGTAGGATGAAAATAGAGTGTCAGGGAACAAAGAGGAAATGAACAGGAACAGAAAGGCGAGATGGGTGTTTCTGCCCTTTGGCTTTGTCCTGAATTGATGTAATCATCTATGGAAGTGGAGTTAGCTGACTCAGAGTGGAAGCTGATTGCTGGGCATTGGAATGGAATGTTCTTGAGAGAATAGTATACTGAGTACAAGTATGATAGAAAAAGCCTGCCCTTTATGCTATCCCCTTGTTGTCCCTTTACATGCTGGAATTTGTAGATGGATTCCTTAAAAGCATTGAGCCTCCAGTTATGGTGGCTAAACCTCAGGATTCATAGCGACTTTAGATGGAACTTTCTACTGAGAAAATTAGCATTTTTGAGAATAAAATACACATGCAATGCAATCATCAATCCCTCGCCTACCTATATTGAAGAAATTCAATGTATGTCTCCCTTTGGGGCAAACTTAACACATTATTATTGCTTTGGGAAGTAGTGCTGTGAAAAATTGGTGTGGTGTAGAGAACTCTTATCCAAAATTATTCCAGAGGGCTAAGCTTGTAGACTTCTTGTGTTCCTTTTCATATATATATATCACTTCTTTTCTCTAACTTGCCGATTCTCTGCTATAGTTTCTATCTATAGCAGCCCACAGGACACTTCCAATTCGCCCTTGCATCCTGGTTGTGTTAGCACTGTGTCAGAGCAAATGTCCAAGAGTTTTCCTCAGAGTGAAGGGCATGGCTTTGGTGCTCAGACTTTTATAAAAACTATTCTGATAACTCAGTGACCCTTTTTCCTGGATAATTGAGGTTGACAAATAAATGACGTCTTATAAGCAAAGTAATATCAAGCCATAGCGCTCTTAGCAACTTGCTACAAATCTGCAACTTTCATAACTTCTGACTTAGATACTGGAGTTATAAAAACCTCAACAATACTAATCTAGGATTTACAATGGAAAACAAGTTTTAGAACCAATGTAAATGTGTTTATGAAAAAACATAGACAATATTGTTTCGTAATAGTGAATTTTAAGCTATATGGAACCTAACATTATAGATTATTTCTTTTACCATCATTATTGGGAGAAAGAATGTCACATATTCTAAAATCTAAGGAACTAAAAATTGTATATTTACATAATATGCAGTTAAATAACTGACCACAAATACAACAATGTGAAAGCCCCTCACACTCGAATACATACACACTTGCAAAATAGACTTATTTGATCTCAACGCACTTTACCTTACCCATTCAATGGGGGGGGGAAGGGGTTGGTTCTATGAGCCTCATTTATTCATACATTTAGGAAACATTCTACATTTCTACTATATTTCTACCACTTTTTAAATTGATATGCTTATTCATTAAACACATATTTATTGAGTACCTTCTATGTGTTAGACATTCCTCCCAGATGTTGGGGATACGACAGTGAATGAGATAGACAAAGCCTCCTCTCTCATGGGCTTAAAATTCTATTGGGAAAGACAGCAAAAAACACATTCATAATATGAAAATATCAGGTAATGCCAAGCACTGAGGTGAGATACCAAGAATAGTAACACTCGACCTTTGCCATCATGGTGCTTGCAGGAAAAATGTAAATAAAGAAAATGTTTTCATAATCCCAGTGCATCTGGACCATTAAGAGTTCCCCCCAATTTTTAAAATGAATGTGATTATTTGGGGGAATGCTGAAGCTTAGGACTAAGTGGTGGATAAGTCTTTTCATATCTACTTTTAAAACATTCCTTAAAAAATGTCAGCTAGTCCACAGAGAGAGGCCTGAAAGATCCCTTTATAGAAACCTAAACAAAGTGAAACAAAACAAAAAAAAAACAAATGCAGATTGAATCAGTAAAACAATAAAACAAAAACTGCCTCAAAACATACTTACAAAGTGTGTCCCCAAACCACTTTCCCTGGGACCTTCTTGGATGATTAAGAAGCAGTACATCAGCTCAAGATGGCTGAGTGAGAAACTTCAGGACTTCATCCCCCAACAGAAGCTTTGAGCTACCAACAGGCACTGGCAGAAACGTCTTTCTCAAAGCTCCAGAAAACAGTAGAACGACTGCAGTGATAGGGCAAGCACTGAATCCAGAAAAAGGCTCCATGAAGCTGTGGGATCCCGTGGGGCTCTGGTTAGCCCCTCACGCACACATCACCAGCTCAGTGCAAAGCCAGCCTGTGCTCCCTGGGAGGATCCCTGGTTCAGGCTCCAGAGTGAGCAGAGGAGCCCTCACGTACATACTAGAAATATATATGTCTGGCCCATCTATCTGGTTGTAACCTGCAGGACTCTCTGTCTCGGAACTTGCCCTGCACATAGAAGGCAGCTCACAGAGGTCTCCTACAAAATGCTGTGGGCTAGTGGTCAAGTGGCTGCCTGGGACAAGGGATTGCTGGCTGTAAGACAGACAATGCAGTACCCAGACCATGAGGAAACTGTTTCCTAAGCATGAGGGGATATTCCTGTCCACAGGAATATCCCTGCAGAAATCCCCTTCCCTACATTTTGCCCTGGAGCTATCCGCTAAATTCTATCTGGATAAGCTCTGAAGAAGAGTCCTCTCCCAGAGGTAAATCTGCATAAACTGGGAAAGATGTTTTCTTTTTTCCTTCTTTTTTTCTATTAGCTCCTGGCATTCAAAGAAGGTTCTGTCATAATACTAGCTAGATGTAAGCTTAATAAACAGATACCTCAGAGTCTATATTCGATTCCAGCAATAATGCATTAAAGTATCAAAAAGTCCAGGTTTCAACAAAAGGTTACAAAACATATGAAGAAACAAGAAGCAACAGCTCAGGCAAAGGAGAAGATTAAAGCATTAGAAACCATCAGTGGGAGGATCATACCTGGGACATTCCAGACAAAGTCTTTTTAGAAAATGGTCCTAAATATGCCCAAAGTGCTAAATGAAAAAATGGGGAAACAACTAAAGGAAATCAGGAAAACAATGAAAGATCGCAAAGAGAATATCAATAGAGCAATGGAAATTATGAAAAGGAACCAAGCAAGGCTGAAGAATACAGAAATTTAAAATTCTCTAGAGGGGTTCAACAGCAGATTGGAGCTGGCAGGAGAAGCAATCAGTGAACTTGAAGAAATGGCAATTGAAACAATCCAGTCTGAAGAGAAGAAAGAAGAATGAAGAAAAGTGAACAGACGAAAATGTGGAACACCATCAGACATACCAATATATGCATTGCAGGAATCTCAGAAAGAGAAAGCAGCAGGGAGAATATTCAAATGGCTGAAAATTTCCTAATTTTAGCAAAAGAAATGCATGAACACATCCAAGATGCTCAACAAACTCCAAACACGATAAACCCAAATAGACCCACACTATGCCATGTTATAATCACACTGCCAAATGCCAAAGATAAAGGGAGAATTCTGAAAGCTCCAGAAGAGAAGCAATGTGCCTTATACAATGGAACTTCAATGTGACAAGGGATTACTGGCTGTAGGTTAAGTCCTAGCTTCTCATCAGACACTATGGAGGCAAGAAGTCAGTGGGAAGACATATTTAAAGTTCCAAAAGCAAAATGCCAACAAAGAGTTCTATATCCAGCAAAACTGTCTTTCAAAAATGAGGGAGGGATTAAGACATTACCAAATAAACAGAAACTGAGAGATTTCATCACCACTAGACTGAACCTACAAGAAATGCTAAAGGGAGTTCTGCAGGTTGAAAGGAAAAGACACTACACAATTGACTGAAGCCTCATGAAGAAATAAAGATCTGCAGGGAAGATAATAGCATCGGTAAATATAAATACCAGCACTATTGCAATTTTGGTTTTCAACTCCACTTTTTTACTTTCTATAGGATCTAAAATACAAATGCATAAAATGTAATGAAAAATTAGTGGTTTTGGACTCATAGTGTATAAGCATGTAATTTGTGACAAAAACTACATTACGGTGGAGGGGCAGAGGAGTATCAGAACATAGTGTGTGTGTACTATTGAAGTTAAGATAGTATCAAAGCAAATAAGCTTGTTATAGATTTAAGATGTTAAATTTAAGCCCCATAGTAACCATACACACACACACACACAAATCAAAGAATATGCAAGCTCATAGAGACAGAAAGTAGAGTTTAGGTTAAGAAGGTTGGGGAGAACAGGCAATGGGAAGTTAATACAAAATGTGTATGGGGTTTCTGTTTCAGGTGAAGGGAAAGTTCCAGTAATGGATGGTGGTAAGGGTAGCACAACACTGTGGATGTGATCAATCCCACTGAGTGGTATGTTCAGGAAGGTTTGCAATTGGAAGATTTATGTTGTATAATGTATTTCCCAATTAAAAAAAAAAAAAAGGAAAGGAAAAAACTAAAGAGATGACAATTAAATGTAATACATGATACTGAAAGGGATCCAAGAATGGAGAACCAAAGGCTCAAAAGGACATAAGAAAAAGTTGGAATATATAATGTAAGTTTTATATTAATGTTAAATTTCTTGAACTTGATAAGTTCACTTAAGGTGATTACTCAAGTGAATATCCTTGTTCATAGGAAATGTACTTAAAAGTATTATGTGTTCAAGTAATATGATGTGTTTAATGTACTCTCAGATGTTCAGAAGATAGATAAGTGAGAGAGAGATTGAGAGAAAAAGAAAGAGAGAGAGAGAGACTATGGCAAAGGTGGAAAATTTTAAAAAATTGGTGGATCTGAGTGTCAGGGGGGTATGTTGTGGTGTGGGGTTTGTATTATTTTTTCATATTATTTCAAAATAAAGTTAAGGAGGGCACCAATAAAAAACAAAAGGAGGAGAAGCAGCAGCATTGTCTTTGCTTGTAAGTACCCCATACGGCAATTATGAGCTTTTGCGCCACCTCCCTCCAGGCACAGCAGGCAATACGAAACCATTTAGATGTTCGAGCGGGTCAGCATTGCTACAGTTTATTGTATCAAGTGCCAAACCCCTTCCTTTTTCTCAAAACTCTGGTTTAATTCTTTGTAGTTCAAATCTTTCTTCCTTTCTGGCCTCTCATTGTCCTCCAAGAAAGCAGAGCTTCCTCCCTAGCTTATTGGATCCTGGCAAGAACCATAAGACCTATGCAGTCACAGATAAGCCCAACGCCCCTGCTCCACAGTCTCTTAAACATCTGTCTCTATAGCTCTCCTGCTCTTACTAAGTATTCATGAGCACATAATAACTCCCCAGTATGGCTGCAAGTTCCTGGAGAGTTACCATCCCAAACATCTATGTAGGACCAGGTTCTTCTGGCAGAGTACAAGGCACACAGTAATTGAAACACAAGGCATAGGAGTCAGAATGTCCTATGTTTGAATCCAGATTCTGCCACTTAGGATGTTTGACCTTACCAATTTGCTTAATCCTTGAGCCTCCATGTCCTCATCTAATGATTAAATGACACAGTATTATCTTAGTGTCTAGCACACAAAACACTGGATATGTTACCACTGTTTTTAATAATATTTGCTCAGGACATTCAACATATTTTTTCAAGGTCCTGGTGTGTGCCAACCACAACTTATTTATTAGGGACTATACCTGAAAGATGAAACACAAGAAGAATCCCAGGAGCATTCTAGAAAGTTTTCCTTCAACCCAATATATGCCAACTTATGTGACTCTACCATATGACAGCTTTCTCATACTAACATTCTTGTCTTCTGATAGTAAAAAGAGACTATGCATTTACATACACAGACTTGAGTATTTTAAAAAGTACTTGCTCATGGATTTATTTTTCAAAGATGAAGAAGTTTGAGGGTTTTTTCACCTATTCCAAAGGGTATTCATGTCAAAAAGAACAGTAAGAAAAACCTAAAGGGTCAATTATAATGTATTTGAATTTTGACTTCAGAATCTTTTATTATCACATCAGCTCAGTGATAATAAAAGAAAAAGAGGCATGCTGCACATACAAGGGGGAATACTATTTATTTAACACTCATACAAAGCCTCTACATAAATTTTCTTTTTTGTGAACCCATTTGCATTAATAAATCAAAAATGTGGAAGCCATTTTAGATAGGATGATAAAAATTTGAAATGGATACGGACTTTGCATTTTAAAATCAAAATGAGAGTGGTGTCATGCAATACCCAATTACTGAAGAACCCAATTTTCTCCTGAATGTCTGGTAAACTCATAACACATGTTAAGAACCAATTCAAATAACATCTCCTCCCTGAAGCCTTCCTGAAGATTAGCTGCATTCACTTTGGTGAACCTTTAGTCTTCTTTGCACACTTGGGTATGATTATATCATATTTGAATTAATTATTTACTGCTCTCTCACCCTCTTTCAACTGTAATCTTTTTAATTACTTAGACTTTGACTAAAAATCTCTATTTCCAATGCCTTACTTGGCTCTGGTACAATGTAGGTTTGTTTTGTTTTGTTTTGTTTTTAAGGGTGGGGGCAGCAGTGCATGGATTGCTGATTGAATGTCATTCTTCTCCAAAAAGCTGAATCTGAAGACAAAACTTAGATGAGACTGGAGAGGGTGTTGTTTATGTGAGTAAATGATGAATGCGTGAGAGGCTTTGGTTAAGTCAGGGTTTGGGTATGTGCTGTCTGCTGGAACTCCTAGTGTCCAAGATGGAAAATTAGATGTCAAAAACAGAAGACTGTCCACTCTGTGTCGAGTGTATACTTTCCTTTCTTAACTCCCTGCCTTTTGTCCCTTAATGGAATTCAAATCCCAGCCCTCCCACCTACTCTCAACAGTTCTATGACTTTTAGAAATGTTGAGAACTATTTTAGGTCCCCCTAGTTATTTCACCTGAACTGCTAAAAAGCAATGGATTTGGGCACACAGGCTTTTTTACACCTGAACTTCTAGTCACATATTAGCCCAGGGCCAAGACTCACAGCAACAAACTTAGCTCCCAGGCATGACTATTAGCAGGAATGTGCTGGTGCCTTCTATGAGCTCACCAATGAGACACTTGCCAAAGTCTTCACTGTGCTATGATCTCACAGTCGAGTTCAGTCGGGGTTTCTTGCAGAAGCTGGATCTCCTTACTGTTCCTCCAAAGTCTCTTTCAAGGTTACCCATAGTCCATGGCAGAGAATAAGGGAGAATTCATCATCTTTCAGACTCCAGTCTGTTCCTTGGAGGCTTGTAGGGAACTGGCTGAGAAAATCATAGTAGCTGATAAGAGAACAGTGAAAACTAGTGAGACTAATGGGATGATGAAAGTTTTGCTGTGTATTGTGTGATAAAAGTCACCCTGTTTGTTGCCCCTTTAGGAGCAGTCAGTAAAAATGGATATTATTTTTCAAAGCTTCTGGAGACAAATTTTTATTTGCTTTGAATGTAACGCCATAACAAAGTAGGTTTGAGAAGAGGGAAATGGCCAGTTTTATATGTTTTGTTTTCAGTTTTGTTTCTTGGTCAGTTTTTTCACTTCAAAGAAATACTGTAGAACATTCTTTCTATGAGAAGCATTTAGCACAGTACTTAAGTATACTCTGCAGAGTTAAAGTGTGTAGTTTAGATGCCAGCTCTGTTGACTTTAAGTAAATTACTTTGGGCAAGACTCAGTTTTTCACCTGTAAAATGGGTACCACCTCTTAGGGCTGAGCTGGGGATTACTGAGATTATCTACGTAAACATTTAGAAGAGTGCCTAGCCCAAACTAAGGGCTGCTCTATAACTACCAGCCACTCGTAACGTCTCTTTCTCATTTGAGTCCTTTTCCTCCAATTGAAATTTCACCAGGCATCCATTTGGTATGGTCCCGATAAGATGTCTGTTCTAATTCCTGTCTATTCTTCCTTAATTGAGTTGATTCTCAAGGTTAATGCATCTTCATTGATTTATCCCAGCAAAGGCGGAAGACAGTTCAGAGAATATTCAAGCTGGGAGAAACAATTTTGGCCCCAGTCTCTCTTGCTGGGTGACCTAACACTCTCTGGGCTTTAATCCCCTGTCTATAAGATTGGGATAATACTCATGGCCCTCTTTCAGTGCTTGGATTGCTAACAGAAAAGGAGCATCGCAACTTATAAATATAAGGAATCAATAGGGTCTTTCTAAGTCAAATAAGACTGTCCTGAAAGACAGGCCCATTTGTTTGGAAAAGGATCCTATCTGAGGAGAGATGTTCAGGTGCTGACCTACGCAAGCAGATCTTTGACCAAATATCTAAAAAGACTGCCCGGGGAAGCAGAGGAGGCTGGGTAAACAAGCTGATTGGCTGGTGCTATGGTAACACTTCCAAAAGAGATTTGCCTGTGGCTATGTCTACACAAGCTTCTGAAAAGTAAAACAGTCAATCAATGAGTTGTATTGTCCACTTGATACTTCAACCGATCAATATGGCTGATCTCGGCACCGAATTAATTGGGTCACTTTTCTGTGCTGTAGCTATAGGGATTGTGTGTGTTTTTCCTATTATAGAAATAGTAGAGTTAATCTCTCCTCTGTATTTAGCTTCATGTTTGACCACTGCCACCTTTCTGTGCTGGGAAACAGTAGAAAGATGAACAGAATTGAATGAAAATACTCTCAAAAATAAGTGTATGGTGCCGCCAAGGTTGAATGACTGCTGTAATACGGAATAACTTCCTGGGTAATATTGGCCAAGGTTACTGAGTGTTATCAGTTTCTCCATCTGTGATGGTCTGAAGCTGTATGTACCCCCAGAAAAGTATGTTCTTAAAGTTAATCTATACCTGTGGGTGTAGACCCATTGTAAGCAGGATCTTTTGGTGAGTAGGATCTTAACTTAAGGTGTGACCCACCTCATTCAGGGTGGGTCCTAATCCTCTTGCTGGAGTCCTTTTTAAGAGAATGGAATCCAGACAAAGAAAAAAAGCCACGAGAGCAAGACACTGAAAGCAACAAAACCCAGAAGAAGGGGAGAAGCCTGCAGACACCACTCTGTGCCTTGTCATGTGACAGAGGAGTCCAGGATTGCCAGCTGCCAGTCTTTGGGAAGAAAGCGTCGCCTTCATGATACCTCGGTTTGGACCTTTTCACAGCTTCAAAACTGTAAGCTTGTAAGCTAATCAATTCCCATAGTTAAAGCTAACACATTTTATGGTATCTGCTTTCCACTTCTTAGCAAACTAGAACACCATCTACAAATTGAGGCTAATAATACCTTCTTCTCAGGGTTCTTTTGAAGGTTCAAAGAGGTGCTGTGTGTGAGCATGCTTTATAAAGAATAGGTTCTGATAGTATAGAAGTATCTTCTGTCTGTCCATTTGTATCACCTCCCTGAAGGAGGGGAATTGACATTTCTGTATTTTGGCTTAGGGGCCAGCACAGCTGTGAGCACGCTCCCTCTTGAGTAAAGATGGATTGGGGGAGGAGGAACCTCAGCAGGTAACTGCTGACGCTGCACGCCTCAACCACGGGCAGTTGGTTCTGCAGGCCAGGTGGTTTCCAAGGCTGTAAAAATCCTGGCAGAAAGAGCCAAACCACTAAGGGGAAGACATATGTTAGTGACCATTTAGGCTGGTCAAACATTACTTCCCTGCCTCTACTCTCTACTGCCTTGCCTCTGGGTGTCATCTCTTCTCCCCTTTGGAGGGAATTAAGCTACTCAGTGTGTATGTTGGGTGGATGGTGGAAGAGAGCATTATAGCTATCTACAAATCTTTAATTAAAGCTCTGCAGCAGAGGGTGGGAGAATGCTGTCAGTGGGATTGTTTAAAGTCATGGGTGACATTTACTTTGATATGCAGTGGAGGGGAATGTGGCATCTGTGAAAAGCTAAACTTGGTCACAGTGAATCTCAAGACCAGAACCCACATATGAGTTGTCTTCCCTGGTCATTGATTAAAATAAGTACAATAAGTACAAGATGTTGAGTTTTTCACTACACTAATTTTATTTTCTTAACAGCAGTGCTCTTTAAAGTGTGGCCCGCAGACCAGCAGCAAATGCAGCAGGAAGCTAGAGAGAAATGTACATTTTGGGTCCCCCAGATCTCCTGAATCAGCCTCTCGAGTGGAGCAGCCCAGGAATCTGGATTTTTAACAAGCTGTCCCAGTGAGTCTGACGCTCAGTAATGTCTGAGAAACACTGACTTAAAGGACTGCTCTTTTGCCTGAACTTGGGGCAATAAGATGCCTTTTTAAAAAATGAAATGTTGGTAAAAGTAAATGGAGCTCTTATCTGTGTTTGTTATAATACCCTTACTTGGAAAAATATGAGATTAGCAACCCAATTTCATTTTTGTTGCCTGAGAAATCTGCAGGTCCAGGAAACAGATTTCCTTTGAGGATCTTCCAAAGCTTACATTGTATTCATTTAATTTCTTTTTCTCCCCATTCAGATTGCATTTGCTCTGTAATACAGGATGTAAGCGCGGAAATAACAAGTCTAGAGAAGAGGGTGCAGTCACAGCAACCAGGGGCCAAAATATGGCACCCAGATATGAACTCAACACTTGAGACCAGGTTTGCACAGTGACACTTGCATCCCCTTTGCCTGGACACTAGGCTTCTATTAATGTAATGTCAGACCACGTACGCTTCCTAAAGAGCAAACTCCCAGGGTCGGTGCCCAGTGAGTACCCACCCTATGGGGAGCAGTTGACATTTTTGAACTCTTTGAATGGGTATGTCCCTGGGGAGGAAGGGTCTGCGGAGGGCCAGTCCCTGAGAGGAGAGGTGTCCTTAGGCTGCTCGCATCTCCTGGAGGCCGGGGAGGGTAAACATCTGCTTCAGCATGTCAGCACTCAGCTCACTTTGTTCTCAACATGAAGGCAATGGAGACTTCTTGTAATTTCAGGGCACAGGGGAAAGAATAACTAATATTTAAAGTTTAAAAATTAAGATGAACATGCAGCCTCTGGTTACTTATTGATCCAGTCCTGGGTTATTTTTAAAAAGCAAATCAGCCAGCTGTGCTGGCACTCAGTGTATTCATCTTACCTACTTCATCATGCTGTCAGCACGCTATGATCTAGAGGGTACTAAAGGCAATAAATTAGGGGGTGGTTGTTGCAGCTGAGTGGCTGTGCTTGCTTTTTTTTTAAAAAAAAAAAAAGCCTCTATTTGTGCAAATATTATTTCATTGTGGACAGAATTTTTATCTTGGGATTAAAGGGGATCAGAGGAATATACCTTAGCTACCCACCTCTCCAGTGTGGCTAGGGGAAGCTGAGGCAGGTCAAACCCTAACCCCAGGCAGGCCCCAGGCGGATGGCTAGTGACCATTCCTAGAAAAAAGTACCCAGCCTGAGTGTTCTGGTGCATGCCACCTGGTGTCCTGGCTCTTGATAGCTTGAAATCCCAGATGTGGAACTTAATTAGAAGGGGGAAAGGTATATTGGGCATCACACAGGATTACATGAAAAGCACTTGTGTGGTACACACAATGGGCATATAGACTTGTCTAGATGGGATCTTCCATCCTCCTTAGCTCACAGTCAGTGGCAAAAAAATATCCATAAATAGCCTAGAACTCAGCTAACCTGTTCCAGTTCTAGATGGCAGCATTTTCTCAGGCCTCCCCTGGGTGAAGACATATACATGCATCCTTGTCAACCCACTACAATGGCAAGTGAGAGCCTCACCAGCTAAACTCTGCAGTGCTTACTTGCATCATAGATACTTATCTCTGGTTTTCTGCTAAATTGAACTAAAGGATCAACAAATGTCATAAACCACAGTCATGACCAGAAATAGAAATGTGGGAGTTATAAGCTCTACATGCCCAAACTCTCCAGGACTGGTGTGTGTTTTTTTTTTAATTTTAGCTGAATTAGCTAAATACATAACTCCAGTGAGTCAACAGTAATGACTCACTTTAGATCTTCCTTGGCAAGGAAGTCTAAACCTGTGTGAAGAGAGCAGTTGTGTCTGATCCAGTCAACTGGGGCCTGTGGATAATTGCTGGGAGCTCCAGAGTGCCTGGGTTCACAGGCACAATTTATCCACTTTCATTCACTGCTCTTGGATGCTCCTGGATACTCCTGTGCCCTCAAGAAACAAGAAATGGTTCAGGTCTCATCCCACATCTTCCAGCCCCACCCCCTTTGCACAGAGCATGCGATCAGGAAATCCAGATTTGGGTTTCCACCATCACGCTTACCGTTTTGTGACTGAGAACCTAAATTGACCTCTCTTTGCCTCTGCTTCCTTATCTGTCAAATGGGCACAATTCTATATACTCCATCTTTCTCACAATTCTGTTGTGAAGAGCTATCAAGGTAGCACATATGAAAGCTCTTTGCAGCATAAAGAGCCTTATGAAAACTAAGTTCTTAAGTATAGCACTAACCCTACCTGTGTTCTCCAAAGTCTTTGAAAGCTGGCAATTGCTGCCTCCTTGATCCATGGGATAGTGGCCTAGAGGGTTGTTAATGAGGAAGAAGTTCCTGGTGGCACAACTGAGAGGGCTGACTCAACAGGACCAGAAACTCACGCAAGAATCATCAGTGTAGACTGCTAGTGGTTGAGTTTATAAATGACTTCCTGACCAAAACCTTTCGTGGTAGCTTTAAATCAGTGAGCCTCTTGAATCTGTGCAGGTCAAACCCAGCCATTGAAAACATGAGAGGAACTGCTGACTCAACTACACTCATTCACAGGAAGTCTCCAACCTTTGGCATAGGAGTAGCCAACCAAGTGGACAACTTCCTTGTCTCCAAAAAGCCTGAACGTCTGCTTGATTTCCATGAGGTTTTCTCTAGCATTACCTCTGTTCTGAACATGAAATAGGAATATGCTAGAGCCAGGAAATTCAGCCTATCCAAAGAATGAGCACAGAAGCTAATAAAGACTTCACCCAAGCTTTTGAGGAGTTGAATTTGTCTTTACCACCCTTACCCTTTTAATGCTTCTCTCCAAATTCCCATCTCCTTGCTCCAGAAGCAGACCCTGGGCTAAACAAGCACTACTTCCCTGTCTCTATTGCTTGGCCTCTGAGTGTCATCTGTTCTCCCCTTTGGAGGGAATTAAGTCACTTGGTGTGTATGTTGGGTGCATGGTGGACCCTGGGTGTGACTGATTTACTAAGGAATTACTCAAGGGAGAAACCAGTAAGAGAGTGGGAAAGCAGTCCAGGAAAGGAGAATGAGACAAGCAAGTGTATGTTTTCAGGCAAAGTCTCGGCCCCAGCCTGATCCCCTGGGGAGCTCTAGAGCCTAAACTATAGTTCAGAGTCAGTCGTCACGGCAGGCTGGGGAGCTGGGCTTCCATAGGCCTGCACTAGCCAGCATTGGTAAGGCCCCTGAGGGGTTGTAACTCTAAGGCACTTATGGTGCTCTGTGAGCAGCAGGCTCGGGGCCTCCAGTAGCCCTCAGGCAGTCCTCTGAAGGGAATTGCAGATATGACCCTTAGAAATAAGAGAACACAGAAGCTGGGGAAGGAGTGTGTGGAAGTGTTAGAAAGAATCCAAGAGGATCTGACAGAGCTCAAATGTCTTCCACACACTCCAGTGCCAACTAACTCTCTGGCTCCACAACTACCCTTCTCTTTCCTCCTCCCATCTCCTACAGCTCTCTTTTCAAGTCAAAAAGGAAAATTCTGTAAAATCTAATTCCTCTTTGCTTAAATGGCATCAGCAGCTTTATTTGCACAGTTAGTACAAGATCCGTATCATGGCATTCAAGTGTCTTCTTGACCTAACCTGCCTAACAAGGCTCATCTGTTGACCTGCCAGTCTCAGCCCGTGTTCTGTTTCCCTGAATACATCATGTGGTTGTATATGTCCTAAGTATTTCTCATCCTGCCCACTTTGTGGGATCGCCCTCCTTCTCACCCTTCTCCTATCCTTGAACTCCAGCCTCAAGATTTAGCTTGTCTCTCAAGATTCAGCTCAGTTCACATCCTCCATGAACTTTGCCAATATCTTCCTTTCCTTAGGCTTTATGACTCCTTCCCTTGTACTCCCACTACATCTCATCTGTTTGTGCTTTACAAAGTGGCCCAGTACTGGGCAGAGTACCTAGAATCATAAGGTCAGAGGATAAAATCGGTTTCCTGGAGCATGATTTTTATTGAATGATTTTTGGAGAAAAGTTAAATATTTTTACTGATAATTTAAAACATATTTTAATAGCAAAATCAACCCAGATATGTTGTGGTATAGAGTGGAAATTCTCCTGATTTTTAAGACGGAAAGGTGAGAGTTACATGAAATTTTCCACTAGCTATGGCCATTGGGGACATCATTTCCCTGAGCTACTCAGGCATGGGCAGACAGTCACTCTCCTTTCTTTAGGGAAGTTTCAGATGCACTGCTACATGTGTGGGACCTCAACCCTCATTAAACTTACTGATTTACCTGCCCATCTTGCACCACTAGCTCAAGGATGTTAAAGATAAGAACTAAGTCTAATTTATCTCTATATCCCCAGAGTCTAGTACTAGTCATGACTGGAAAATGCATAGTAAACAGTTTAACAAATATTTGTTGGATTAATTAATTAACTAACCTCCTCACTTTTTACTGCCACTACTGAAATTCAGGCCCTCTCATCAGGACTATTACAGTGACTTCCTAACTCATCACTCTGCTTTCCAAAATCCCCACTCTGATCTATTCTTCACAGAACCACCAGAATGATCTTCGAACATCTCTAACTGTTTCATTCCCAACCTTCAAACCTCAAATGACTTCCTAATAGATCAAGAATAAAATACCAAATGCCATTGATTGTGCGCTTTGGATGGATTGTACGGTTTATGAATATGTTTCAACAAAATTGATTTTAAAAAAAAGGAGTAAAATCCCAAACTCCTCGACCCTAACTTGAGCCCAACAGTCAGGACCCTCCAAAATCACCACCCCACACCCCTACACCATTAGCAGTCCAGACCCGAAGATCCAGATCGAGAGGCCGTTAATCACCTCCCCTTCTTGGAAGGCCTTCATGGACCCTTCCTCACAACACCTGAAACCGGGGGGACATTCCCTCATCTTATCTCTTTCTACTGGAGACACCTTCCTTTCTACCTGGAAATGCATTTAATCTCCCTTAATGGTGGGGAAAAAAACATTCACTGCTTTTCTAGGTTGATTACATTTCTTTTATCAGGCTCTGTTCCTCAAGTGGTTAGTTCTGTTTCTAGTTCTTCACCAGTTTTTCTTCTTCATCTTCATTATTTCACTTAAATGGCTTTTCTAAGGTAATCTTGTACCTAAATGTAGTGTTGATATTTTTCCTCCTTAGTTCTTATCATTGTTTTGCTTTCTAATTGCTTCTGAAACTGTCAACCACATCTTTCTTATGGCTTTTTTCACCCTGTCCCCCATGATCTGGGCTCCTGGAGGTGTTGATCTCTGTCAGCTCCTTTATGAGCTCCCCTTCTTCCTTCTCTTTTCTTCAGGGAGTGCTCCTGGTGTGGTGTCTTTAAACCTGCCTATAGAGATGGTTCCAAAATTATCAAATCTTCACTCTCTCTAGGGACTTCTATTTCTAAATATTACTGAACATTTCACTTGGCTCTCACCCATCAAGTGAAAAAAATATATATTAAGAAGTAACTCATTCTCTCCATATCTTGTAAATCGATTCTTCTTTCTTCCTCATAATTAATGATATGGTAAGCTAGAAAATATTGCAGCCATTGAAGAAGAGAAGAACCAAGAGTAAAGGTATTTATCAGGAACTGAGGTGATAGAGAATATAATTAACTTGATTCTGGGCATACTAAATATGAGGTATCGACCTCCTGTATGTTGTTGGAGACCCAAACTTCGAATTCAGTAGAGTGGACAGATTTAAACTATAGTCTTAAAGATCATTTGTGTAGTGAAGATTGCTGAGGGAAAAAGAGAAAGAGAAGGAGAAGGAGAAAGAGTAAATATTGAAATTAAAAACCAGCTATGACAGACATTGTTTACTATCTACCTAACAGTTATTGTTCCCTTTCTCTCTTGCTGATAGAACCCTGATTTTATTTGGGTTTGGGATAGGTATGTCTTGCAGAGGAAACTAGGCACTTACAACTTCAGGAAGTTACTTTTGATTTGTCTTAGTCACTCATATGCTTGTGATTTTTTTAGGAAAGAGCATATGATAAAAATTCTAACCAATGAGTCATAAAGGATATCAGCTTCAGGGCTTCTGGAAAGGTTTTCTTCATTCTTCAAAAGAAACTTGTGAAAATCGTCCCTTTTTTACTATCTCCAAATAGCACTCTAGAAGGATGTGCTGCCTGGAGCCTCTGCAGCCATTTTGTGATATGCGAGGCAAGCAAAAGAATTACAAAGAAATTGAAACAGAGCCATGAGATCATTGGGCCTTTTGAATTAACCACATTTGGAGCTACCTGCCTCTAAAATAATTATTCTGGGAGGTAAAAAAAGAAATCCTTCTGTTTTTAAAGCCATTTTTTAGCCGAGTTTCTATCATTTATAGCCAAAACAATTATAATAATCAAAACATAATAGCTAACATATCCTGAGTGCTTATTTATGGCAGGCACCAGTTACATACTTTACCTAAATTAACTCATTTAATCCTCACAATAACACCATTAGATGGATAAAATTATCATACCTACTTTATAAATAAGGCAATGGAGGCAAAATAGTGTTTCCTGATAACCAAATATTTCCTAACCAATATACCAGTCAATGGAATAATCATTCTTGGGACTATGCTAGGATGCATCATCCAGCAAATTAGCAGCCATTTAGAAAATGAAATTTGCTTAGATACAAACATAAGTATTTTATGAAAAGCATGTCATCCAGATCAGTTAAATTTTCTCCTATAACAGAGTGGTATCCATGATAGACAAGAGAGAAGGTACAGATGTGATATATCTTCTTTCATGTACTAAATAAAATATTTTCAAGGCAATTATGCCAGATGATGGAGGAGAAACAAAAAGGAAGAGACTTATGTCCTGACTCAGAGTACTTGTAACCCAAAAGGGAACATAAGACAGAGATGTAGATAGCTGTAATGTAACTCTCCTTCAAATCTTGCTCTCTCTCTTTAATCCATTCCTCATCCTGAATGGGGAGTCATTTTAAATTTTTTGCAGAACAATCTGAGGCTATCAGGATCCTGCTTTAAAAGTCTTTCGGTGTCTCCCCAAGGCCTCAAAGTTCAGATCCTTTAACCTGGTTTACCGGCCCCATATGAACTGACCCTGTGACTCTCTCCAATCCCATCTCTCACCAGAACCCCTGGTCCCCTCTGTCAGTACCCAGAAGAAATATGCTTTGCCCCTCCCACCCTCAGACCTTTGCACCTATTGTCCAGAACATTCTTCCAGTTGTTCTTCACCTGGTTCACCCCTACATTTCCATCATGCCTCAACATAGGGTCACATGCTCTTGGAAGACGTCCCTGATCCCACAGATGGCGTCAGGAACCCTGTCTGCACAGCTCCTGGTGTTTACTCATATTGTAGCACTTATCCCACTGCCTTGTACATTTATTTTAGCCTAAGGGAGTAAGATAAAAAGAATTATTAATGGCATTCACCTGGGAAGCTATATTAAACATTTTCTGGTAGGGATTTGTCATCTCTTTATCACCTCCATGAAAAACTTGAGAATATATTCATCAAATTTGTACATAATATTGAATTAGATGGGGTTACCAGAAGTCTAGATATGGGGAAAAAATAGAAAGTGTTCGTGAAAGATTAGAAAATGATTTCATCAGCAAAGCTGAAATTTAATATGGCAAATGCCAGGTCATCCTCCAAAGAACACAAATCCAGTCACACAAATATAGAATGTCTAAAGCATAAATACAGTCAGCATATAGTTAGGCTGTATAACTAACCATGAGATAAATGTGAGCCAGCAATGAAGTGCTGTTACAGAAAGAAAATGCAGGACAAATTCATATTTCCCAGATGCATTAACTGAGTTTTGATATATTAGGGCTGGGAGAGATTTTACCTCTGCTGTAGCTTCAGCAAAGTGGAGCATCCACTTTAAGCCACCAAGCCATAAACTTATGAAATCTATTTTGAGGAAATATTGAAAGAAATAAGATTATTTAGTGTAGACTGGAGAAGAAAATTACTGTCTCTGAGAACCTGAAAAAGAATGATGCTACATTAAATTTTTTAAGTATCTTCCAATTAACAAATACACTACATTGAACAACATTATCTTATTCAATTTTCACAACAAACTTGCAGCTTAAGTAGTATTATCACCATTTTATAGGTAATTTTTTAAATGAGAAGGTTGAATAGCTCTTTTACATCCAAGAAAGATCAAATGAGCTTAATATTTTAGGTGAGTTTAATATTTCAGGTGACAAATATTTTGGGGGGCGGCAGGGGGGAGGGGGAGAATCTTGTTCATGGGCAGGAAAAGTAATTCCAAGCCAAAGCCCAGTACCTAGCTTATAGTATAATTGTTGTAGGCTATAATTGCTAAGTGACTGAAGTGAATGAATGCATGAATACAGACAGTGATAAAATAGTTAGATGAGTTATGACTGAAAGTTAAAAAAAATCTCTCTTCTTAACAAGAAAATAGGCAATCATCTGCCATGCATTTTTCAGAAAGGTGGAAGCCAAATGTTTGATGTGTGCATCTTTATCAGTAAAATATCTATTGAGAATACACATAAAAATGAATATTTATTTTAAATGATTATGTTCTACTAAACACTATGCAATATTCACAAAAAAAAATAATTTAAAAGGATAAGGTAAACTACAGATAAATGTAATTTCATCTAGTTCCTTCCTTTACCCTAATAATAGCTCTGGGGTGTGAACACACCCCATTTTGGGGACCTCGAGTAACGACATCCACCAGCTGAAGATTTCTCAGGGCTTAAAGATGCAAGAGATTATGAAAAGCAAGAAAAACAAAAAAATATGAAAATGTTGGAGGGGAGGAAGAGAGAGGAAGTGAGAGCGAGAGAGCAAAAGCAAGAGAGAACGCTATTTATTCAGTATCAGTAAACATTTCTTTATACAACTTGTGCCTAATTCCAGTTTTCCAGGCAGATAGAATGCCTAGACCAGAAGCTGTGGTCCCACGGGCATGTGTTGCTCACCCCAGGAGCTGTGAGAGGATGTCCACAAGTTCTGGCTGTAGGTGAAATGGGGGTTCTGCCTAAGGCAACTTCCCTAGCAATGCCCAGGGCCAAAAGAGCAGGTGCAGAGTTTCTTGGATGTCCTGGTGCTATGATTTGTGACACAGAAGGATGCGAGTTCGGTGACTGTGTGGTTGCCCTTCAACGGGCATGTTACAGATGTTCCCACACAGAAGTACTCTTTCTAATCGACGTAGCCAAAAAGCCATGTGTTCCTCTGAGGGTGGACTTTCTGAATGACTCATCATCAGCTTCCCCAAGACTTGGAGAAACTGAGGCCATTCAATAAAATCCCTGAATTCATCATTCAAAAAAAATTTTTTTAAATGTGCTTTCAATATTTTCATTTGACCGAGTAAACAAGAAAGCTAAATTAAAGAAATCCTCAGAATACAGCAGGTTTATCGGTGCTGCTGCTGCTGCTTTGAATTGACCTATGACACTCACCTCTTTTTTTCCTGGACTTTTCCTTCACACTGTGGTACTCTTTTCCTTTTGAAAATGTGTAAGTATCACTGATCGCGGTGGGGAAAGGGGGCGATGTTAAATAAGTAAAAGGAAGTCAGCTTTGTATGATCTAACCAGAAAAAATCGATGCTTTGGATGTTCCATAATCCATGCAATTTTGTGTTTAAGAGATGTTCAGAATTTAATTTTCTGGCACTTAAAATCATTTGACTGAGAGCAGCAGGCACAAAGGAACACTAACAGTAGGGACATCATATGAAACAAGGAAGAGAGCAGTTCTTACCGGAAAAGTCTGATTCTGGAAAAGCAAGCTGCTGAGAGAGCACAAGAGAGCAACTTATCCCCACGGCCAAGCGTTCCTTGGTTGGTGCAATGAGATTTGTGGGACAGCTTTCTCAGGTGGTAGCATTGACTTGCTTAGCAATTACTCAGCAATTCTCCTGCCCTGGGGACGTAGGGTGGGATGGGGGAAGGGAGAAAGGATAAGGAAACAAAAATAAATTCAGCTTTGTCTTTGACATGATTATTCTCAGATCCTTTTACAGCAAATGCTGCTCTGAGATCAGTCTAGCACTTAATGGTACATCGTTGAGAGTATATAAATGTACCCATGGAGCAAGAATCATGCTGATGTGGAATTATGTAAATGAAACAGATGATCACATGAGCTGTATTCCAACTTTTAGTATAAAGAAAGGAGTAGGAAGGCAGTAAAGTGGAGTAGAAAACTCTGAGTTTCACCAAGGTTAAAATTCTAGCTCTGCCCTCTATAAATTATGTCTCTTAAATAAAAAAAAAAAAAAATTTTTTTTTTTTAAGGTATGGGGGCTGGGGATTGAACCTAGGATCTCGTAAGTGGGAAGCCAGCACTCAACCACTGAGCCACATCTACTCCCGAGTTGGTTATTTTTTGCTTGTTTGTTTGCTTGTTTGTTTTTGTTTTTAGGGGGAACTGGTACCAAACCCAGGACCTCCCATGTGGGACTACGTGAGCTACACCCAGTCCCCCTTAAATCAATTTTATGCTCATATTTGAGCCATTACTGTTACCCATTTGAAAAATGGGACAATAATACATACTTCACTGAGATATTGTTAAGAATATATGTTATAGATTATAGGTGAAAAGCACCTACCGAGCTAAGTGTCTGCCACATAGAAGGTGCTCAATGAATGCTAGTCCTCCTCCCATCCCCATTCTATTATTTTTAATTAAACTTTTTTATTTTGCAATCATTGTAGATTCACATGCAGTTGTAAGAAATAATACTGAGAGACCCCATTGTACCCTTTACCCAGTTTCTTCCAATGGTAACCTGTCACTAAACTATAGTACAATCACAAACCAGGATGCTGACAATGATTCAGCCAAGATACAGGACGGTTCTGTCACCACAGGGATCCCTCTTGTTGACTTTTTGCCAACCCATAACCTCTTCCCTTAGCCCCTGACTCTTAGCAATCACTAACCTTTCCTCCATTTCCATAATTTTTGTCATTTCAAGAATGTTATATAAATGGAAGTTGTCTTTCTCTGTGTGTATTTCTATTTTCAGTTCTCAGTTTAAAGCCTCCAGCAAGAAGGCAGAGACCCAACCTAGGTCATGCCTCACTGATGTAGTCCAATCAAAGGCCCTAAAGTGATCTAGTCAAAAGTAGTCTAATCAAGGCCCCTTAACTGAATCTAACACAACCAAAAGGACCCACACCCACAGGAATGGATTAGATCAAAGAACATGATCTTTTCTGGAATTCACAAAACTTCAAACTGTCACCATATGTCTCTTGATTATTTTAGGTCTTTAACTTCTGTCTTTTTTTTTTTTTTTTTAAATTTTTTTTTTTTTTTTTATATATCCCCCGCTTCCTGCTTGTTCTTGCTGTGTACATTTTTGCATTCTTCTTTGTCTGCTTGTCTCCCCCCACTGCAGCGACCCGCTGAGTTCAACTCACCGCGCGGCGGCCAACCTGCTCATGGTGGCTTGCCCTGCTCACGGGGACTTGCTCTGCCCATGGTGGCTTTGCCCTGCCCACGGTGGCTTTGCCCTACCAGCGGCGGCTTGCCCTGCCCGCGGCGGCTTGCCTTCTCGAGGCAGTCTGCCTGCTCGAGGAGGCCCCGGGAACCGAACCTGGGGCCTCCCATGTGGTAAACCGGAGCCCTGCCAATTGAGCTACAGCCGTATCCCTCTCTAACTTCTTTCATCAGGATATCGTAATTTTTATAAATTACAGATCTTGTAAGTATTGTTAAGTTCACCTAAGTGATTATAAAGGGTTTTTTGTTTTTCATATCAGTTTCCACATTTTCATTCTTAGTATATAAAAAATTGATTGATTTTTGCATGTTCTTGTATCCTGTGACCTTGCTGAACTCACATATTATTTCTAAGGAGTTTTGGGTTGTTTTGAGGTTATTTTATCTTGGGTTGTTTTTTTTTTTTCGTTGATTCTTGGGGATTATCTAAGTAAATAACCATGTCATCTGCAAATTAGAGCATCTTTATTTCCTTTCCAAC
>PVKH010001419.1:0-30660 GCA_004027955.1 Chaetophractus vellerosus
CTGTAGTGAGTTTTTACACTGATCACCTCACTGAGTATTTTGTATGTGTTTGCTTGCCTGTTTTTTTTTTAATTTTTAAATTTTATTTTTGTGTGTATGTGTTAAATGCCAAATAATAAAGTACTTTCTTTGTTATTGTGCCATGCAGTTATCTCCCCTTGTCCCTCACTCCCATCCCATTTCCTGGAACAATGGGTTAGGAAACTTTATTTCATCCTGTCCCCTCATTGCTCCGGCTCCCTCTTAATCATCTGTATTTTCTGTATGTAAAGAATTATTGTATGCCACAGGTTGACAAACTATGAAGTATACATGATGGACGGACGCTGTGAGGAAGTTTTCATGGACACACAAAAAGGTTATGGTCACAAGTCCTGATCTTTTTCACTTGCAAAAGCTGTCACCAGCCACCTGACCTAAGAGATGACAGCTTTTGGATCTTTCTCGCATATTCTGTGGCCTATAGTCAGCCAGCTTCAATTACTTGTTCTCAAACTCTGATGAGCTGGCACCTCCTGGCTTTTAGAAATTTCCAATGAGTATAATATAGCCCCAGTTTTTCCAATATGAGCTATTGGCCAGCATATGTCTTCACCCAGTTAGTAAAGTTGCTGTCCCTTATCCAATCTGACTCGTTAGAAGGAAAGCAATATAAAGTGTTGATACCCCATTTTGATAAGGTTGGTAATTCTTGGTATAAAGAATGATGAACCATGAACCAACTTGTGAAAAGTTAGCCCCAAGTTCGAATACCAGATGTGTCAACTACTACCCTTATGGCCTTGGGCAGTTTACTTATCCTTTGAGCTTCAATTTCTTCTGAGGAAAATGGCACTTGTTTCACAGGTTGTTGTTATTTTCTCTATCCTGGCCATTTTATAGAGGACCTTGATTGTAGACCCTGTTTATTAGAGGCTCCTGTATGCATAAATCAATTTTGACATTTTCTTTGGTCTAATGGTAATGTGATTTGTTAATAATTACTGTAGTAACTTCCAATTAATGAGAATTATGACTTCAGATTAGTTTTCTTCTAATTAGTACATTGTCATTTTACATCATCAGAAAATGGTGTTTGCTAGTCATATATGAAAAGTATAGTGCTTGATATTTACTGAATTTTTGTTTTCCTTTCTTCTACACAAATACTTCCCCTTCCACTGACTCCCACCCTGAAGATTAAACAAGAAGTTATAGATCTATAAGGCAGAATGAATGATTCAGATTATTTACAAGATGTAATTTCTTGACTATGAATGTTGATGTTTTTCTGAGTGAGGTTTTTTTAATATTGAATATTTAATGGGACTTTGAAGTGAAGAGGATGGACTACATAACTTTTCAAGGTCCCTCCAAACCCTATAGTTTTCTGATTCTTTGTTGTTTTTTCAAAACTAATATAATATGCCTTTCTAGGTTTCAAGTTCTGGTTTCTACACTGTAAAAGTCTTTGAAAAAAAGAGACTGAGCTTCATAAGAAATATTTCTTGTTTATATAACCGAAGCATTAATGTTTTTGTGATGATGTTTTCTCTTGAAAATAAAAACAATGAAAATGCATGCCTTTGCCAAACTCTCAAAGTTGCTTTGCCTTTGGGCTCTGTGAGCAAGCTCAGGCAGATCCATAAAAGGCCATTGCAGGCACCTCAGCTACCCGATCTCTTTAGCTCTCCAAGAAGAGTGGGACTGAGAAAAATGGGAAAAAAGGGGTGGGAAAGGCGGTGGTTCTAGACTTGAGGAGTCAGTGGTTCCATGTAGTGTACAGGTCATTTTAGGGGGTGATTATTAGCATTTTGGCAGCAGCGTTTTCCCCCCGCTCTCCACTCCCATTCTCCTGTGAGATTTTATTTTAGGGGTCTAGCTTTGAATGTTCTGTTAACCAGTACTTTTTATTGGCTGTAGTATGACATATTCCCTTGTGGTTACAAATATTTGTGGCTGTAGTGGGTTTTTCTTTTTAATTTCAGTTCCTGTGATATTAAGACCAGCTGATTAAAGTTACTTATTTTTGATACAGAGAGGTATGACTAAAACTGTGCTGAACAAAAGTTCAGTCAGGGAGGCAGCGTAGTACAGTGGAAAGAGCATGGACTTTGAAGTCAGATCTGAGTTTGAATTCCAACTCAGTTGCTTAAGGAATGTGTGTGACATGGGGCAAGCGGCTCAACTTCTTTGAGGCTCAACTCTATCACTGGAAAATCTGAATTAGTATTTTTTTTTTTTTAGGGTGGTTGAGAGCATTAATTTATGTAATGTAATATGTTAAGGTCTGCACATGTTAATTCTCTCCTTTCTTCCACTTCCTCTTCCATTGCTTATTCATAAAAGATTTATTCAATTTCTGGTTTTACCAGGAGATGGAAGAAGAGAAAAACCTACCCTTCCTCCTCCTAATTAGGGTCAGAAAGAGTCATTTTCCAACCTTCTTGGGAAACAGTCCTATTTTGATTGTGGTCTTTTCCTTATTGTATGCTGGTTGTAGACTTAGGATGATTATAAAATAGCTTTGGAGTTTGGGACATAAATGGAGTGCCTGTATAGTTGTTAGTTAAAATTCTTACTGCTAGTAATGCCAGTTAGAAGAATAGATCTGTTTTCAATTATTTTTCCTTTAAACATTCCAGGTCTTTCAGCATATTAGAAAATCTTTCCTACAACTTCCTTAAGGCCTTCAGATTCTTGGGTTTGGCTAAGGAAATCATATTTGAGTTTGCTGTTTTCTTGGCAAAGTTGCTTCAGGGAGTATATGTTTTATTATTCCCCTCTTGTCAGTGGCTCTTCTTCAAGACACAGGTTGAAAAGGCTTGCTTTGAATACAGCCTAATGTCTGAGTTGTGTCATGAGATACCACACTGGATTAATGGACCGGTGATTTTAGGATTAGTATATGTCTGGTTAGCATGTCCTTTCACAGGCATAGACCAAACACAAAATGTTTAGTAGAATGACTGAAGCTATTTTAAATAGTAAATGCTATTTGTTTCTGTTGTGTTTTATTATATTGCTAAAGAGTAACAGCAGATATGTAAATATGTGGTTATCTCTGTGAATAAACAATAGCACATATTTAATGTTGAAATAAAGAATTTTTTACTTTGTCCTCTCAGCTTCCAAGGAAATTAAAAATACCAGAACACTGGGTTAATCTAAGTTTTTACAGTTTGTGTAATTTCTTAAATAGGTAGAAGATAATTTTATACCAGCCCTTGAAAGCTGTAGTGCAGGTGTACCTGTGTGCAGAATACATAACTCAGTGAAAATATTGCTGCAAACAGAACGGGTTACTAGAGATGTTTATAGATGTTTGTACATGCTTCAAATTAAAGTATATTTGTGCCTAGTGCCACATTCTACAAATTTCACAAAAAGGATTTACCAGTCCTCCATAAAAGTAATCCTTTGGAATTGATGGATTAGACAGAGAAACGTTATCCCTTTGTATCAGAAACTTTTCTTGGATATATATGACTTTCCCATGTAGGTTTTTATGTCTAATCTATATTATATTAATTTTACATTATATTTTTACATTATATTGTTATATTTTTATATTATATTTTGTATTTAAATAACCTCATAGATTGTACATTTAGGAAATAGTTCTTACTATTAGGTAAATTTATGAATTTTGTAAACATCATTCATAAGGTGGTATACTTTTTCATTATAGTTGGATATATATGTTCCCTTCTGCCACCGACTAGAAACGGTCATGGTGAAAATATTCCTTTTGCAACTTTTTTGGTGAGAACAGCCTGGTTTTTTAGTAGCAAAGGCTGATATGAATTAAAAGCTGTTTGGAATTTCCTCCCATGGGTCTAATAAAAATTTTAGTCTAGGTCTGAATGTGTATATTAATTTCTCACATTTATTTGAAAGGTATTTTCTACTTTAAACCATTCTAGTTTCTCTTACTGGTTAATCTCCATTAGGTAGTTACAACATGATCAAGGGTTTACTCTACAAATCAGACATGCTGTATGGATGCATTTATTTGATAAAATTATGGTATGACTTCAGTTCTGAAATGTAAATTTAATTGGATCTGTATGAAAAATAAATTCATAACAGTTTTACATATATGCATATGTATATGCATTTTATGTATATACAAAATGTATTATACAGACTTTTTTGTGTGTATCTCGAACATACATACAGATATAAAGCCATAAACGACTTGCAAATTAGCATCACCCTGTTCTGGTCACTTTTATCTGTGGGGACTATGTAATGAAATGACCAGTTTAAACCAATTTAAGCCAAAAATAAATGTTTTACAAAACCTATAATCTTTCTATGTCTGAATAGAAAAATTTTGGTAATATATAGAAATTAGTGATCTCTGTGTAATGGGATTAAATGATGAATTACTTAATTTTTTATTGTGCTTTTATATTTTCTCTAAATTTCTATAATGAATAAATGTTCGTTAATCAGAATAATACAAATCTTTAAATTGTAGTTTAAATATCTTTGGAAAAAACATTTTTAACTTATTCCACATTTCTGCTGAGAAATGTTTCTTATTTGATTAGTAAATGTGATAAATGTGTTAGTATGAAGTATTTGAGTCCAGATCTCAAAACTAAATGTAAAATAACTTTAAATCAATAGCTTTTAATTCCACTGTTATAATAACATGTTACTATATTAACTAGATCCATGTACTGAAATTAAGAAATTAAATGCACAAAAGAATTTTAGATCTTATGAACCAAATAAAGTTTACATTTTATTACAGTTTTTAACTATAACTTGAGTACAAACATATATCAAAATTTACTAACATTAGAATGGCTTATAGAGGATGATTGTGGGAAGATGGTGGAGTAGGAAGCTCAGGAATCATTCTGTCCATGAAAACAACTATTGAACTGGCAGGAACGAACTGAATCAACTGTTTTGAGACTCTGTAGTCTGGTGGAAAACTGTGCAGGATCCAGGGAAGCTGATAAACTACAGTAAATATCAGTGAATCTGTGCAGTGGCTACCATCCCACCATCTTCCAACTGTGTGGCAGGTAGCAATGAGGACTGCGGCCCAGGCTCCTGATGTGGGTTGCTGGTACCAAGGTGGGCCATAAGGAAATAATCCTCCAAAATCTGAATATGTATGCTCTGATTGCTGATCACTGCTGTTGATCAAATACTTCAGATGGCTGGGGGGCAGGCTTTAAGGGAACCCATTGTTCTAATCCCCCACCCCCACCCCAGACAAAAGCAGCGGAGGAGTCTTAAAGAGGCAGTACTTTTATTTTTCTCTCTTTCTTTTCTCTATCCATTCCCCTTTTGAGAGTGAAAATAGTTTGGGAAAGTCACAGTTTGACAGTTCCAGCCCTCAACAGCAACAATAAAAGAAAAAAACTCGCAATTCCAGAGGAGTGGGAGAGCTAGATTGCCAGAGTTATAACAACATAATAATACTCAGAATGTCCAGTTCTCAACAAAAAAATTACAAAACACAAAGAAACAGGAAATACATCCATTCAAAAGAAAAAAGCAATTTCCAGAAGCTATCTCTGAGGAAGCTGATACATTGGAACAATTAGGCAAAGACTTTAAATCAGTTGTCTTAAGTATGTTCAACAAGCTAAAAGAATCTATATACAAAGAACTAAAGGAAATTAGGAAAACATTGATTGAACAAAATAGTTGGAAATTATATAAAGGAATCAAACAGGGAACCAGCTGTGGCTCAATTGGTAGAGCACTGGTTTACCACATGGGAGGCCCTGGGTTCGGTTCACGGGGCCTCCTCGAGAAGGCAAGTCGCCTCCAGAAGGCAGGCCGCCGCGAGCAGGCAAGCCGCCGCGAGCAGGCAAGCCACCGTGGGCAGGCAAGCCACCGTGAGCAAGGCAAGTCGCCGCGCGGTGAGCTTACTTGGCGAGATGCCGCAGCAGGGGTAGACAAGCAGACACAGAAGAACGCAAAATAAAAAATGAACACAGCAAGAACAAGCAGCAAAGGGGAGGTGGGTATATAAATAAATAAAAAATAAATCTTTAAAAAAAAGGAATCAAACACATTTTGGAGCTTCAAAGTACAGTAATTGAAATGAAAACCTCATCAGATGGATTTAACAACAGATTTGAACAGGAAGGAGAAAGGATCAGTGAACTGAAGGTGCAGAAAGAAAAAAACAATGAAGAAAAGTGAACAGAGCCTGAGGGACCAGTGGGACACCATCAAGCATACCATACCCGTCATCAGAGTCCCACAAGGCCAAGAGAAAGAGAAAGGGACAGAAAAATTATTTGAAGAAATTGTAGAAATCATGGCCGAAAACTTAACAAATCTGATGAAAGACATAAATCTACATATCTGTGAAGCTCGACAAACTCTAAGCAGGATAGACTCTTAAGAGGTCTATGAGGGCTATGCAAAGACATAGCAAAATTGTCAAATCCAAGGGCAGAGAGGATTTTGAAAGAAGAGAGAAGCACCTTGTCACATAAAAGGATCCCCAATAAGATTAACAGCAGATATCTCATCAGAAACCATGGAGGCCAGAAGACAGATGGCATATTTAAAGTCCTGAAAGAAAGGGAAAATTGTTAACCAAGAATTCTATATTTAGCAAAATTATCTTTCAAAAATGAAGGAGTAATGAAGACATTTACATGTAAACAAAGAGCTGAAAGACATTACCAGAAGACCTGCCTTATAAGAAATGCTGAATGGAACCCTTCAGGCTGAAATAAAATGACACTTGACAGTAACTTAAAGCTTTAAGAAAAAATAACACTGGTAAGGGTAACTACGTAGGTAAATATAAACCCCTGTATTATTGTACTTGTGGTTTATAACTGCTCCACCCCATATTACTTAACAGGTAAATGTGTAAAATAGCATTTCAAATCTATGTTAATGGGCATATAACTTTTAAAGATGTAATTTGAGATAACAGTATAAATGGAGAGGAATGGATATATATAGGAATAGATAATCTGTATACTATTGAAACTAGGTTGGTACTAGTTGAATTAGGTTGTTCTTTAAGATGTTCATTGTAATTACAAAGGTAACTACTAAGGAGACAACAAAAAATCTAGATAAGGTGGTGGGTTTTTAGCTTTTATACCAAAAGCACAAACAACAAAAGAAAAAAATAGATAACACGGATGTTTTCATTTCTAAAGGCTGCGAATGCAATATACTAGAAATGTGTTGGCTTTTATAATGGGAATTTATTAGTTTAAAAGCTGACAGTTCTGAGGCTGTGAAAGTGTCCAAATCAAGACATCATCAAGAGGTACTGTCTTACCAAACTTCAGCTATTGGTGAAAAGGTACATGGCAGCAATATCTAAAGACACTTTCTCTTGGAGCTCAGCTGTGGGTGATCAAGCACATGGCAGGGCACAATGCCAGTCCACCTGTCTCTCCCCTCTCGTCCGAGTCTCATCTCTTCAGCTTTGAGCTGCTCTGTGGGCCTGTTGCCGGATTTTCTCTAGGTTCTTGGATATGGTACAAAAGAATTTAAGTAGATGCCAGTTTGGTTAGGCCAGTGGTTTATTAAGAAAATGAGAGAAGAGAAAGAAAATAACAGATTATGGGTCCTAGGTGTACTTGTGGGCTGGTCCAGGCAGAGAAAGGAAAAAGGCAAAAAGGGGCGATTTACAGATTACAGGTCCCCATTACAGATTACAAGTCCCCAGGTATACTTGTGTGCTGGTCCAGACAGGGAGAGAAAGGGCAAAAACAGGGCAATTTAGTCTCTGTATTTGCTTTTTAAACTGTTAGTTACCTCACCCCTTGTTAATGTTCGGGGGAGGAGGCCTAGCTCTTTGCTGTTTTGATTGGTTACCCCACCCATCAGTTCCCGGGGGGGCCCAATGACAAGGCCTGTTGATATAATATCTGGAGCTTTTCATTGATCCTAGATGAAATCCCATTCCAAATGGGTAATTCTCGCAAGGTTCTTCTAGCAGCCATCTTGTGGGGTCTTTTCCTCAGGGAGGGTTCCCACAGCCACGTGTTCCACGGCCATGGCTTTCTGCCAGTTCCAGATTCATCTTTTTATCCCCTAAACTAGCCTGTCTCAGGCCTTACTTCTCAGGGGACTCTTTTTGTGCCTCTGTGCTCTGCTGATTTCTATCCTCCAGCCTCTAGGACCTCTCCTTCTGTCTCTAAGGCTTTTTTGTGTCTGGCTTTTTAGTTCTTCCTTTATAAAGGTCTTCAGTAAGAGGATTAAGATTCACCCTGAATGAGGTGGGTCACATCTTACATTAAGATCCTGCTTGCCAAAAGATCCTATTTACGTGGGTCCACACTCACAGGAATGGATTAACTTTAAGAACATGATTTTCTGGGGTCCATAAAAGACTCAAACCAGCACAATGGGCTTCATAAAAAATAAAAACCTTTGTGCATTTTTAAGAAAGTGAAAAAACAACCTACAGAATGGGAGAAAATATTTGGAAACTATATATATATAATATTCAGACTTTATAAAGAACTCTTACAACTCAACAATAAAAAGACCAAAAAAAAGGCAATTAAAAAATGGGTCAAGGATTTGAACATATATTTCTCCAAAGATATTCAAATGGCCAGTACGTATATGAAAAGATGTTTAACATCATTAGCCTTTAATTAAATTCAAATTAAAACTATAAGATAGCACTTTGGACCCACTAGGATGGCTATTATTACCAAAAAAAATGAGAGAGAAAGAGAGAGAATGAATAAGTATTGGCAAGGATGCAGAGAAATAGGAAACTTTGTATGTTCTTGGTTAAATGGTGCTGCTGCTGTAGAAAATAGTTTGGCAGTTCATCAGAAATTTAAACATAGGATTACCGTAAGACCCAGCAATTCTACTTCTAGGTAAGAATTGAAAGCAGGGACTTGGAGAGGTATCTATGCACCATTGTTCATTGCAACATTATTCACAATAACCAAAAGGTGGAAGCAATCCAAATGTCCATCAGCAGGTGAAATGATAAACAAAATGTGGTATAGCCATGCAATGGAGTATTATACAGCTGTAAAAAGGAGCGAAGTACTGATATATGCTACAACATTGATGAACCTCCAAAATATTATGCACAGTGAAAGAGGCCAGTTACAAAAGACCACATATGGTATGATTCCATTTTCATATAATATCCGGAAGAGGCAAATCTATAGAGACAGACTACAGATTAGTGGTTCCAGGGGCTGGGAGGAGGAGGGAATTTGGGAGTAACTGCTATTGGGTATAAGGTTTCTTTTTGAGGTAATGAAGATGATGTTGGAGAGGCCCTGGGAGGTCTTGGAGAAAGACCTCAACCTAGGGTAGGAGGGTTCTTGACACAGTCGTGAGAAAGAATTCAAGGACTAGTCATATAGTAGCAGAATTTCATGTAAAGAGAAAGTACACACTAAAGACAGGAATGGGGCTGGGGGTACTGTTTTATTAAAGCTGGGCTCAGTGTTCTCATTGGTCTGCCCAATGCAAAAGAAGGATTGAAAAAACTACAACTTTTTACTGGCTCTTATTTCTCTGAGTAGGAACTTTCCAGGGGAGTCAGTAAAGCATGTGGTGGTCAAGTGATGGGTGGTGAGCCTTTTATCATCTGATATCTTCAGGCACTAGGCCTTAGGCCCTAGGACTTGGGTGGGTGATTTTCCATTGCTGTTAGGTATTATCTCATGGTGATTTTCCTTTGGTCTTCAATTGCCAAATTATCCCTCTTCTCTTACCTTTCCCTACCTCAAAGATATTCTGAAATTAGATCATGGTGATTGTGCAATTTTATGAATATACTGAAAACCACTGAATTATACACCTGAAATGGGTGAATTGTATGGTATGTGAATTATAACTCAATAAAACTTTTATATTAAAAAGAAAAATGGCATATGTGATATAATTAAGCTAGTTTGAAAATGCAAACACATGTAAGAAAAGAATCAGGAATTCTGGTAAATTCCAAGAGAAACATAAAATTTGCCTATGTTATTGTAATTTTGCAATTAATTGAGCTGATTTCCCCCCCCCTCCCCAATTCCTGTTGCATTTAGATGCATCTAAGGCTTCTTGGGGCATTAATCATAATTGGGATTGTTTTAGGCTTTTGGAAGGCACTACATGCATTTTCTTTGAAAATGTTAAAATAAAATATTTTGTCTTTCCAGCCAAATAATTTAATTTTAGTGTTTCAGGATATATTTAATGTTGGAAAAAAGCATCTGAACAATTAAAATTTTCATGTTTTCAGAGCATCCATTAGATTTTTTCCCCATTAAATCTTTAAAATGTGATTTTCTCTATCCTGGTCATTTTATAGAGGACCTTGATTGTAGACCCTGTTTATTAGAGGCTCCTGTATGCATAAATCAATTTTGACATTTTCTTTGGTCTAATGGTAATGTGATTTGTTAATAATTACTGTAGTAACTTCCAATTAATGAGAATTGTGACTTCAGATTAGTTTTCTTCTAATTAGTACGTTGTCATTTTACATCATCAGAAAATGGTGTTTGCTAGTCTGGAATTAAGGAAAGAGTTCCATTTGGCAATAGGTGGTTCATTAACACATGGAAAGAAATAGCCTGGCTCACACCCTTCTTGCCAATTTTAAGTGTTTTTGTTAACAGGAAAAGCTTACCCTGCTTTGGGGGGATGATGGTGGCAGATTTTTTGATCGAGACTCTTATGTTAGGTCTCCTTTTTAGGAAAAAGCTGTTTGAAAATGAAAGAAGTCAATATTGAAATAAAAACAAGTGTAGTAATCACAAGACTCTAAGTGACAGTATATTTGGAAGCTTTTAAAGAGAAGTTTGTGATGCCTCAGCAGATAGACACTCTATGAATAATTAAAGGCAAAGAAGTGTTAAGTAAGATAAAATGGCTTCCTACACTGCTTGTTGCTAGGAAGAATCCCTCTCCAAGAAGGACTTTTCCAGAAGACAAAAATAATTGACCTTTCCAGAAGACAAAAACAATTGACCTGCAGGGGTTTTCCCAGAATATGGAAATGGAAAGGGCCCTATACAACTGCAGATAAGTTTCAGTCCAGCAGAGATAGCTTATCAAAATGGACAAGCATACTATACTAATCAATGTATATCTGTTTCCCACTTTGTAAGACACTCCTCCCCTACTATGTAAAATGGAAACAGAATTCCAGCCAGTCAGAACATATCCTCTCTTGCTTATGAGCTTCTTTCCCTTTCCACTCACTGGGTGGAGCTCCTTTCTACTTTCTGAATGGAATGCTGCCCTATTCATGAATTTTCTGAGATCCTAAATTGCAGGGAATGTTTTTCTTTTATCAGAAGATTGCATATCATAGAACAGGGTTGAAGAATGTTAGAATTGTCAAGTACCTTAGGAAGTCACTTAACCCAATTCCTCACCTTAGAAATGATGACACTGAGGCTCAGAGAAGGAAAGTAATTGAAATTCACATGGTTGATCAGTAATAAGGCTAGCGGGAGTTTCCTTACTCCTTACTCCCTGTCCAATGTTCTAATTCACTACCATAGATTAATTACTTTGCCATTAAGAGGATTAATCTTGTCTAAATGGTTTGCAGGAAACCTGGTAATGATTGAACTGGAGGCTGGAAAATATAGTGATTTATTTTCTGTAGTTTTGTCAAATGTTTGTAAGAGGACTTTACTGCTTTCACTATAATTAAAATAAATGGTGAATAACTATAAAGATTTTTAAATTTGGCATGTAAAATGCTTTTTTTTTAATTAAAAAAATTTTTTAAAGATATTTAGATTACATAAATATTGCATTAAAAACACTGCCCACATTAACAACATCCTTCATTAGTGTGGTACACTCTTTGCAATTAATGAACACATTTTGGAGCATTGCCACTAAACATGAATTATAGTTTACATTTTAGTTTACACTCTATCTCACACAATTCTGTAGGTTATGGCAAGATATATAATAGCCTGTATCTGTCATTGCAATGTCATTGAAGATAATTCCCAAGTCCCCAAAATGCCCCCATATTACACCTGTTTTCCCTCTCTTTGACCTCAGAACCTCCAGTGGCTACTGCCTCCACATCAACTATATAAATTCTTCCATTGATAGAATCACAATAAGTCTAAAGTAGAATACCAGTTAGTCCACTCTAGTCCATAGATCATTCCCCATTCCTGAGGATTATGGGATGGTGATGTCCTCTCCACCTCTAATTGAGAGGGGGGCTTCAGTCCCATACTGCCAGTGGATGAGACTGTCTTGCTTACATTTGTAGACTCTCTTGGTTCCTTGGTATGGTGGTTTTCCATCATCACCTCCTTGTTAGTTGTTCTGGGTGAGTCCAATGAACTGGTGTTGCAATTCCATTGAGGCTCAGGACTTAGCTGGCACAGGGACAGCCCAAAGAGTTAAGTCTACTTAACCAAAGAGCCATGTGTAGGGAAACCACAGTTGAGTCCAATTTTGTCACACTGGGGAGCACAAACCCCAAAGTATGGCCCACTGGCCAGGCACCAAACTCATGATCTCTCTGCCCTGACGATAGTGCCTGGGTGTCTCCAGAGCCCTCAGGAGCCCCACTATTTGGGGTAGTGTCTAATTTGGCAGTCAATGAGATCCTGCTGAGACATGCATAAGGATAACCTTTGGAATGACCTCCTGACTCACTTTGAAGTCTCTTAGCCATATAAACTCATTTGTTTTTACTTTCCCCCCCTTTTGGTCAAGGTCTTTTTCCAGGTGCATCGTTAGTTGGTGCTTGGTAGTAGTCCCTTGGTGCCAGGGAGGCTCATCCCTGGGAGTCATGTCCCCTGCTGGCGGGAATTTATTGCATTTAAATGCTGAGTTTGGCTTAGAGAGAGGCCACATTTGAGCAACAAGGAGGGTCTCAGGAGGTAATGCTTAGGCACCTTATAAAACTATGCTAAGTTTCAATTTCAAGAGTAAAGGTTCATAAGCACAGTCATCAATATCCAGGGTCCGTCAGTGGACCATCCTCTTTCACTAGCCATTGCCTCTGTACTTGGGGGATTCTTGCTGTTCTATCAGAGAATGTGGCAGAGCTTCCCAGGATGGGAATTCAATAGTCTTTCGGTTATTGTGTGACTCTCTACCCACTGTGGCAATGCCCCATGAACATTTGAACACATTTATATGCCTTTATGTATGCCAGGTGAGCCTCCTCCCATGCATCCCCCATCACTGACACTGCACACAAATGATCCACAGTTATAACTCTTCTGTGATCCAAAACTTCTTCAAAAATGAAGCCAATAAAATAGCCAAATACAATTAAGAGGAAAATGAAATAATATAGTTTTAAAAATAGGAAATAAAATATAAAAAAATAGAAAATAAAAAAAAATTTAAATTTGGGATAATAAATATTGGGAAAAAAAATTTTTTTGACATTTTGCCTTTCATCACTGTAAGATCTGTAGTCCTGTATGTACAGTGACATTTTCTTCCATTTATTCTCCCAATGTCTTACTTTTTTTGTTTTGTCTTCAAAGAAGTTTTAGGTCACAGCAAAATCACAGAATATAGGGGACTCACATATATCCAACATCCTCCCTCTTTCTCGCTTCCCTTATTAATAACATTTTATATATGAATGGTACATTTGTCACAACCAATGTACAAATATTGAAACATATCTACCAACCATGGTCAATGCTTTACATTATAATTTACATTTTGGACCATATACTTTTATAAATTTTGATGAAACTTAACATGGCCTGTATCCATCATTGCAAGATTGTGTAGAACACTTCGATTGCCCTCAAATGCTGCCTGTTCAATCTATTCTATTCGTCCCTTCCCCTCCCCTTGGTACCCACGGCAATAAAATGCTTTTTAACTTAAAATCATTTGGGATGAGGCTCCCAATTGTGTATCTTAAGAGACATATTTAGAAGTAGGTATGGGTGCTGCAGAAGTGTAGATGGACACACAAAATAATCAGGTCAGACTTGAATGTTGGCAGAATAAATATAACCTAGTCATTTTCATATTGAAGACAATCTCTGGTATCATAGGATAAGGGGATACTCTTATCACACTGTTTGAACTGCTTTCGCTGCTCTTGCAATGTGAAACAAAATAGCTGAAGCATAAAATTTTGCTGCTGAAATCTTCAGCCTATTTTGATTTCAAATGTACTGATATCTTTATATTAAGTTACATCTATTTATGTTGAAATCAAGAGGCCTTCACTTTCATGGTGGGGTGGGGGGAGATGAGTAAAATAGAGAGATCAAGTTTCTAAGCCTCCTTTTTTGTTTTTATTATAACGTGTGCATGCAGTTTTTTTTTTTTTGTCCAGCATTTAAAAAACTTTATTCAGGATGTGTGAAATAAGCAAAAGGAAGTCAAGTAGACTGAGTTCTTGTGGCTTAAAATTGTTTTATTTTTGTTTGCATTGACCTGTTTATTGCATATAAATATTTCTCCAAGAAGGACCTCTTCTGATCTGTGGCATTCCTGGAAAATGAAATCAGTGTAAGCACTCGAATTTCAAATGCATGTTTTTTTCACATTTAAATTGCTGTACTCTGCATTAGGAAGTGCTTATGGAAACCATCTATAGTTCATAAGGCTGGACTCTTGCAGTGAAATTAGAGGCCATTAGAACTATTGGTCTTATTTCCAACTGAATTAGTTAACTGCCTGTTAAGGTTCAAAGCTTATTGACCAATATGCATTTATTACCCTGACCATAATGACACAATGATTTCCATTAAATTCCAGAGTTTATGGAAATAAAAAAGAGATCTTGCAAAGAAAGTGGTTAGTGGTTGTATTTAATTATTAGGATTAATTAGGCATTTAAATGTGGATATAAAGTTCTTTTAAAAACAAGTATTTCTATTTCATTGCTCTGAACCAATTGTGTGAAGGGAATTAAGATTTTGTTATTCTTTCTGGAAAGTACTGCTGTCTCTTGTTTCACAAAGTGTATACACTGAAGTTGCTGAGCCATGTCTTTAGAAAGAACTTAACAGTGATACAGGGTATTTGGTAGTTTCACATTTGTCACTGTTAATATTCAGGATAATTTTGAAAATAATCCACATGGTTAGTATAGGAAATTAAATGTTCTCATATGGGAACTAAAGAAAATGATTTGACTTTTTTTCCAAGGACTTATAATGTGAGAAATTCAGTTCTTGTATTTTTATTACTTCTACATTTTTATTTAATTATGGTCTTAATTTATAATTAACAAGAATTCTTTACAGAAGATCAATTAAAGTAGGGACTTTGTGCATCATTTTGAACTTGTAGTGGTTAAAAATGTATCTTAGCTAGTTAAAAGAACCTATTAAAAATGAATATATCCTCAAAGATGGTAGAGAGGATGGCAGATTAAGAAGTGGAACCTAGTTTTTAAGCTTTGGGGATTCTATTACATTAAAAATTGATTGGAGATCTGAAAATTCATTTCTAAGACCATTTGAAAGGATAGGTTTCAGAATCAAAGTTCCTTATCTATAGAAGACTCATTTGCAAGTGTCAGCCAGCACTCCTTCAAACAACTTGAAATGGTTTTGTTAATTTGCTTTAGAAGTGTAGTTTCAGAAAGTTGATGCAACTGAATTTATTTGCATTTCCTCTGGAAAGATAATTCCACTTACTTGATATTAATTTGGATAATTCCTCCCCAAGGGTCAAGTCCATCTTTTTCAAACTCAGTCATCCAAGACTTTACCCTTTATGGGTAAAGCTTCCTAGGTTAAATTCATATTTGTCCTGGCTGAGAAGCATGCTCAGCCACATTTAAGATACAAACAATTATCTAATCTCTCTGTATTCCAGCCTGGAAGGAAAGAAAGGAGGAGGGAACAGAGAGTTTGAAAAGAAATTGAATTCAAGGAATGAATTGCAAATTTAGAAAAACCAGAATGAGAAAAGTTGTGCTAGTGGCATGGAATTCTTTAGTTGATAAATATTTATTGTTGGAGAACTTATATATCTATGGTAGGCAATATGTGTACAGATATGAATAAAAAATGACCTCTGCCTGTAAGCAACTCATTTTCTGTTAATTTTTTGTTCATTTATTCATTCATTCATTCAATATTCATGGAGTATCTACACTGTGTCAAATCCATACTGGAGATACAAAGATTAAAACATATCGTCTCTGCACTCCGGGAGCTTTTGAATTGTAAAACATATTCTTGATATTCCCATTTGGTACTCAGAGAAAGCTTCCCCTATAAACGCTAGTTTAAAGGGAAGCCCCATGCTGTAGAGTGGAGAGTTCTGGCTTCAGAGACAGATGGTCCTGGTTTGAATCTTTGTTCTGTCTCTCACAGCGTATTAACTTGGATAAGTTAGTTAACCTCCATCAGCCTCAGTATCCTCATTTTAAAGGAAGACATAACAATCTACCTCTCAGGAATATTAAGGTTAAATAAGATTACTTGTGTGAAAGTATCTATCATATACTAATGAATATAAGTTCCATTTTTTTCTCCTTTCTGCAATATATTGTTAGTCTTATAATTTAGTGACAAATTGTATGAACTAGATCAGTACAAAATGACTGGAGAATGTAAGCAACCTTTATAGCTTAGTTTTTAATGGAAGAAAATGCTTAATACATTACAAACAACTGATTTGAAAATGAATTTTTAGAACACAATTCCTTTATAAGTTGGGGAAGATCCAGGTTTGATTTTTAATGCACTTGTTCATATATTACTTTGAAACAATTCTTTAACACTTTTTGGAGACTGAAGGATTACTTATATCTTCTTATATACCCTGTAGCACCGAATGCATTTGTAGAGAAATCAACCTAGATGAAAGATGAAACAGTTACAGAAAAATTTCCAAAGATGTATTTCATTAAAAATATGAAATCATTTTGATTCTTCAGTTTAAAACTTGTCAACAAATACTCGAAAATAATAAATTTCAATTTATACATTTCATAGGAAGAGACTTTAAATGACTGAAGGCAATTTGTGGTCATCAGTGCTGCACATAAGGTACCTGTCACATATGTCAAATATGTGGTGCAAGCAAGTGATATTGATAGGTCAAAGAGGTGCATGTTTCTGGAGTATTATTTAGCCAACTGAGGCACCAAATGTCTGTGAACATTACTCTTTATGCAGTATTACCTGGATTTATTAATAATAGTTATGTACTTGTAGTTGGTGGTTGTGCTTGTTTTCAAATAATTTTATGAGATGTAGATAATCTCAGGGAATTGGACATGTTTAACTACATTGACATCACACCTGAATAAAATTTCTGAAGATTTCTTACTCAAAAGAATTTATTAAGTTTTCAGTTTTGTAGGAACTGCTATGTTATCCTGATGGCTTTTTTGAAAGAGAATTCATTTGCCCCATACCTGCTGTTTCTTTTTGGAAATTGCTGCCATAATTTCATAAGAATGAATCACCAATAGGACTGTTAGGCTGATGAATGAAATCTTCCTGCGCCTGTTGGCAGCCACTAAGTAGGCTCTAAGCAAACTGAAATTCATTGAATCTTAGCAGGGCTATTAAGAAAATAAGTGCAAATTGTCAGGAGAAGAGAGATTTTTTCCTTAACATCATCACTTGACTCTTGGGTAAGAAATGTTAGGCAAGAAAGAGATTGTTTCAATTTGTCATCCTCCTGAGACCTCGAGATGTTATCTGCAGTGCTGAAATAAACCATTTCTTTTTATAAGCAGAGTAAATGAGAAAATGGTTTATGCCCAGATTGGTTCATTTAGTTAGGAGGACAGTCACATAAATAACTACCTAAGAAAACAAAAACAAAGAAAATGGGAAACCAGAGTGCCTGGCCTAGACCCTTTCAGAATTAAAGTCTCTGTAAATAGCATGTGTACAACAGAACTGCATATTTAGGACAACTGTAATGTGTTAAGTTAGTGAACTTTAACCTCTCTTTACATTAGTTATTCCATCTGTAAAATAAAAGTAATTTTCATTTTGTGTCTCATAGGGGGAAACTAGATTAGCTCATGATTGAAAGAAAGTCCCGGCATCAAGGGGCTATAAAGATATAATGAGGATGATATTGCAATTACTAAACATGTGTCGGGAGTTTGATGTGACTACTTAGAAGTGCATAAGATCCTGGGACATACACAGAGAAATAGCACGAATCAGTTGTATTTATTGACATCAAGTCCTATTTTTATTAGGTTTCTGTGATTTACTTAAAGATGCGCGCGCTCTCTCTTCTCTCTCTCTCTCTCTCTCTCTCTCTCTCTCACACACACACACACACACACACACACACACGAGAATCTTTGGGGGTGAGTCCCTAGGCAGCAGGAAAAAATTGTGAGACCAAATGATAACAAGTGAAAGAGCATGAATTTTGACATCAATCTATTCTGAGATTGAATTCTTGCCAACTAGCTCTACGACTAAGACAAGTTTCTTTACCTCTCTGAACTCAAGTTCCTCATTTAAAAAATGAGGTTAATAATGCTTACTTTCGGGGCCGGCTAGATAGCTCAGTGGATAAGAGTGCCGATATACCAAATGGGAGGCCCGGGGTTCAGTTCCCGGGGACCTCTCCCAGCGGGCAGACGGCCTTGAGAAAGGCAAGCCGCTGTGGGCGGGGCAAAGCCGCCATGGGCAAGGCAAAAAGCTGCCACAGGCAGGGCGGAGCCACCACGGGCATGGCAAAGTCACCTGTGAAAATTGGAGCTGCTGCCTGCGAAGCATGGAAGCTGGGCAGCCCGCAAAACACGGAGCACTGCTGCCCGCAAAACATGGAGCAGAGCTGCCTGTGAAAACAGAATGGAGCCACCCATGAACGCCGCCTCCGCAGAGGGCCAACTCACCGCGTCGCCACAAAGACGGGGGGTGGGGGGGGTGGGGGGGGAGCAGACAAAAAAAAACACACAGAAGAATGGACAACACAGCAAGAGCAAGCAGAAGGGGCGGGGGGACATGTAACCAAAAAAAAAAAAAAGCTTACTTTCCAAACTTGTTATGGGAACTAAATGACTCATCTTATGCTACTCTTTCCCATCCCAGTGGCCTTCTTTGAATTCCATGTGCATGCCAGCTCTTTCTTGTCTTAGGCCTATCCCATCATTTCTGGAATGCTCTTTTCTTGTAGGCTTCTTATTATACTTACCTGTTTTTTTAAATGTCACCTTTTCTGAGCATCCTTTTGAATAAGGCATCTTTTTCTCCCAGTTATTCTTTACTGCAGTACAGGTTTTGTTTCTTTATTGTACTTTCACAATATATTTTAATTTTGTCTATGTATTTGTTTACTGCCTGTCTCTTGTACTAGATATGAGCTTTAGGAGGGCAAGGACTGCCTTGCCCTGAATTTTCGTTGGCACAGTGCCTAGCACAGAGCTGTCATGCAAATACTCATTTAAAGAGTGAGTGAATGAATATAACTCACCTGGGAGGGTGCTGGCACATTAGAAGGCACTCAAGGAATAATAGCTTTTATGATTATTTTTCGTGATTTTACCTCCACTTATAGATATAAGTATCTATTCTTTGCTTCTTGCCTTAGCACTCCAGGAAAAGATAATGCATCTATGTATTTGCTACTTCACTGGGAGTCAGAGTCAAGGGGAAAATGGTTTCCCTTCCCTCTAATTAAAAAAAATAGATTTCTATCCATTATTTATATTTAATAATGTCATAATTTAATGTTTTGGCTTTACTTTAACTAATGCACATTTATATGAATATATTTGTGTAATTGTTTGTTCCACAGTAGTTTTTTTTTCTTTTTAGAACAGCACGTGATTTCATTTTTTATTTATTCTTTCTGTTTCACATAAGGACTTGCACTGTTGCAGTGTGCGCATGTGTACACACATGCACTTTACCTTGAGATGCCCAAAGCATCTACTTTTTAAAGCATTTGCTTTTAAAAACACCTTTAATTTAAAAAAGTCTTCCATAGAGCTCACAACCCTGAATAATGTTTATCGATTTTTCATTTTGAATTTATTTGGGTTGTAGTTTAGCCCATTTTGGAGAAATTGGTGAATGGGCTAAAAGTTAGTAACAAAATTCAGACATGAAAATTAAAAAGTTAAAGTAGACTTCCAAAGAAACGTAACAGCTTTAATCACTTCATAAAGTTTTTACAATTTTCCCTGACCTTGCTTTCATAGAACATTCAGTGTTTACTTCTGAGTGTACATACAAGTAAAGGTCTTTCATTCTTAGTCCTTCATTTTATAGGCATTTTTATCTTGATTGAATTGGTTAGTTAAAATAACAAGTTCAAATGCCAGGGCTTGGGCTAATGAATATACACTTTCTATCCCTCCCCCAATTTTTTATATAAATAAAGTATAAAATATAAATAAATATCTAAAATATAGCTAATGTAAAATTTACCATTTTAATCATTTTAAGTGTACAATTTCATGGCATTAATTACATAGTTCCTCCCTGCCCCCAGTCCCTGGTAAACTCTAATCTATTTTCTGCCTCTGTGGATTTGCCTATTCTAGATATTTAATATAAATGGTATCGAGCAATATTTGTCCTTTTGACTTACTTTACTTAGCATAATGTTTTCGAGGTTCATCCATGTTTTAGCATGTATCAGAACTTCATTCTTTTTTATGACTGAATAATAGTTCATTGTATGTATATATCATATTTTGCTATTCATTCATCTATTGATGGGTAGTTGAGTTTTTTCCACCTTTTGACTATTGTGAATAATGAACATTCACATGCAAGTATCTGTTGGAGTACCTGTTTTCAGTTTTTGGGTTTTTTTTTTATTATACCTAGAAGTGGAATTGCTGAGTCATATGGTATTCTATGTTTAACTTTTTGAGGACCCATCAATTGTTTACCACAGCAGTCACACAATTTTACATTCCTACCAAAAATGCATGAGGGTTCCATTTCCCCCATATTGTTGCCAACACTTGCTATTTTTTGTTCTTTTGATTATTGTCATCCTTTTGGGTGTTAAGTGGGTATTTCTTTGTGGTTTTGATTTGTATTTCCCTAATGGCTAATGATGTTGAGTATATTTTCATGGACTTGTAGATTTTCTTTGGAGTAATGTCTATTCCATCAATTGTCTATCTTTTAATTGGGTTATTTATGTTTTTGTTGTTGAGTTGTAACAGTTTTTTATGTACTGGATATTGGGCCCTTATCAAATATGCAATTTGCAAATATTTTTTCCTGTTCTGTCAGAAATCTTTTCAGTTTTTCTTTTGCTTTTTTTTAAAAAATGAGATTCACTAATGAGAGGTTAACTAATACGAAATGTAAAGTAAGATTTCTTGACTCATGTAGCATCATTTTTTTTTAACAAACACTCCCATTACCCCCTTCAAAGATTTATTTATTTTATTACATATCTCCCCTTCCCCCCGCTGCAGCGATGCGCCGAGAGTGATCACTGCGCAGGCACAGCTTTCCCCGCTTGTGGGCGGTCTCTGCGTCCGTTCACGGCCGGCTTTCAGTTCGCGGGTGGCTGGCTGCGCTCCATCCGCGGGCAACCTGCCCTGCCCGTGGCGGCTCTTGCCCTGTCCGTGGCAGCTTCTTGCCCTGCCCACGGCGGCTCCGGCCCGGCCATGGCGGCTTGCCATTCTCAAGGCGGTCTGCCTGCTAGGAGAGGTCCCCGGGAAACGAACCTGGGGCCTCCCATGTGGTATGCCGGCGCCTATCCACTGGGCTATCGAGCCGGTCCCCATTACCCCCTTCAACCTTTCCCCAGGAACCTCTAAACTTTATCTCTGCAAATTTGCTATTTCTGGTCATCTCTTATAAGTGATCTCATACAACTTTTGTCTTTATGTGCCTTGCTTATTTCACTAAGCATAATGTTTTCAATGTTATTCTATGTTGCAGCATGCCTCATTACTTCATTCTTTCTTATGGCTAAATAATCTTTTGTGTGTATGTAGCACATTTTGTTTACCTTTTTACTTTCTTGATAATGTCCTTTGACACAAAAGCTTTAAAATTGGATAAGTACACTTTATCTATTTTTATTTTGTTGCTCATGGTTTTGGTGTCATATCTGAGAATCCAGTGCCAAATCCAAGGTCATAAAGGTTTACCCCAATGTTTTCTTTTAGGAGTTTTATGGTTTTAGTTCTTATACTTAGGTCATTGGTACATTTTGAGTTAATCTTTGTATATAGTATGATTAGGTGTCTAATTTCATTCCTTTGCATGTGGATATCCACTTGTCCCAGTACCATTCATTAAAGAGACTATTCTTTCCCCATTGAATGGTTTTGATGCCCTTGTTGAAAATCAGTTGGCCATAGATGTATGTGTTTATTTCTGGACTCTCAATTCTATTCCATTAGTCTATATGTCTGTCCTTATTCCAATATTACTTACGTTTTTATTACTGTATCTTTGCATTAAGTTTTGAAATTGGGAAGTGTGAGTCCTCCAAATTTGTTCTTCTTTTTCAAAATTTCTAGTTTTTTTTATTCTTGTGGATGTTATTATAAATGGAACTCTTTCCTTAATTTCTTTTTCAGATTTTTCATTGCTGGAGTGTAGAAACACAACTGATAAAGTGTATTTATCTTGTACCCTATTACTTTGGTGAATGTGTTTTAATAGCTATAATATTTTTTTTTGTGATTCTTTAGGCTTTTCTATATATAGTAACATGTCATCTGCAAATAGGTATCATTTTATTTCTTCCTTTCTCATTTTACATGCCTTTTATTTCTTTTTCTTGCCTTATTGCTCTGGCTAGGACCTCAAGCACAAAAATGTTCAATAGCAATAATAAGTACAGACATTCTTGTCTTGTTCATGATTGCAGGGGAAAGATTTCAGTCTTTCACTGTTGAATATGATGTTAGATGTAGCTTTTTCCATAAATATCCTTTATCATGTTGAGGAAGTTACTTTGTATTATCAGTTTTCTGAGTATTTTCCTTTTTCATCATGAAAGGATGGTGAATTTTGTCAAATTCTTTTTCTGTATCAATTGAGATGATCAGGTTGTTTTTTTCCTTCATTATATTAATGTGGTATATTACATTGATTTTCTTATCTTGAACTACCTTTGCATTCGTGGGACGAATAACACTTAGTCATGGTGCATAATATTTTTATTTATTTATTTTTTTACCAAGAGGACCTGGGGATCGAACCCAAGCTCTTCCATGTGGGAGATGGATGCCCAACCATTTAAGCCACATCTGTCCCCCATAGTATTTTTAATATGCTGTTGGTTTCAGTTTGCGAGTATTTTCTTGAGTATTTTTCATCTTTATTCATAAGGGATATTGGTCTGTTTCTTTTTTTGTGGTATTATTGTCTGAATTGATATCAGATTATTGCTATTTTCAGAGAATGAGTTAGCACGTTTTCCATCTGCTTCTATATCCTTGAAAAGGATTGGTGTCATTTTTTCTTTAAATGTTGAGTAGAGTTCTCACCAATGAAGCTGCCTGGTCCTACCTTTTCTTTGTTGAAACATTTTGATTACTGATTCAATTTCTTTCCTTGTTCTGTGCACATTTTCTGTTTGCCCTTAGTTCAATTTGGTAATTTGATCATTTCATCTAGGTATCCACTTTATTCATGTACAGTTGTTCATTTCATCATCTTTTAATTCTTTGCATTTCTATAAAATAGTACAAATAAAGTGGTCTTATTTTTTCTAGTCTGTAATCACAAATACCACAAACTGGTTTTGGTTTAATCTACAGGAATTGGTAGTGTTCTGGCTGGCCAACAATCAATCCTTGGGTTCCCTGGCTTTCCCATCATATTGCAATGTCGTCTCCTTTCTTTTCTGAGTTCCAATGACTTTCTGGCATCTGGCTCCTCTCTGTGGTTTTCTCCTCTCTGTGTCTTAATTTCTTCTGATCATAAAGGACTCCAGTAATCCAGATCAGCATCCAACTTCATTCATTTGGGCCATACCTTAACTAAACAAACATATTCAAGAGATGCCATTTACAAATGGTTTCATATCCACAGGAATGTGGATTAAGGTCAAGAATGTGCATAAACTAGGGTACATAATACAATACACCAACAGTCCCCGATTTCACTTCTGATTTTAATTATTTGTATCATCTCTCTTTTTCTCTTGGTTAATCCAGCTAAATTATTGTCAATTTTGTTGATCTTTTCAAAGAACCAACTTTGGGTTTCCTTTATTCTCTTTTTTCCCTATTCTTAATTTTTCTCATCTCTTCTCTTATTTTTATTGTTTCTTTCCTTCTCCTAGCTTAGGGGTTATTTTGCTCTTCATTTTCTAGTTCCTTAAGGTTTAAAGTTAGGTAATTAATTTGAGATCTTTATTCTTTCTTTCTTTTTTTTTTAAAAAGATTTATTTTTATTTATTTATATATTTATATATTCCCCCCGCCCTTGCTGCTTGTTCTTCGTTTTTGCTTTTGCGTTCTTCTGTGTCTGCTTGTCTCCCCCTGCTGTGGCATCCCGCCGAATCAGCTCACCACCTGGCAGCTTGCCTGTTCGCAGCGGCTTGCCTTTGCTCGTGGCGGCTTGCCTTTGCTCGAAACGGCTTGCCTTCTCGAGGAGGCCCAGGGAACCGAACCTGGGGCCTCCCATGTGGTAAACCAGGGCTCTACCAATTGAGCCACAGCTGGTTCCCTTTATTCTTTCTTAACATAGGCATTTACAACTATCAATTTCCCTCTGAGCACTGCTTTTGCTCTATCTCAAATTTTTGTGTTGTGTTTTCATTTTCATTCTTCTCCGAGTATTTTCTAATTTCCTTACTGATTTCTTCTCTCACTCATAGGTTAGGAATGTGTTGTTTAATTTCAGCATATCTCTGAGTTTTCCAGTTTTCCTTTTGTTACTAATTTTTAGCTTCAATTATTCCATTGTGGTTGAAGAAGATACTTTGTATGATTTTGATGTTTTAAAATTTATTGAGACTTGTTTTGTACCTAACATGTTGTCTATCCTGGGGAATGTTCCATGAATACTTTGGAGGAATGGGTATTCTACTATTATTGGATGTAGTGTTCTATCTCTGTTAGGTTTAGTTGGGTTATAGTATTTTTCATATTCTCTAATTCCTTATTTATCTTTGGCCCAAATGTCCTATTCATTACTGAAAGTGAGGTATTGAATTATCTGACTATTTTTGTATGGTTGTCTATTTCTCTCTTCATGTCTGTTAAAGTTTGCTTCATTTATTTTGGGACTGTGTTGCTTCAAGTGTATATGGTGTATGTGTGTTTGTAATTGCTCTACCTTCTTAGTGAATTGGCTCTTTTTTCAATATATAATGTCCTTCTTTGTCTCTTCTAACAGTTTTTGGATTAAAGTTTATTTTGTCTGATATTAGTATAGCCACTCCAATTCTACTTTTGTTACTATTTGCATGGAATATATTTTTCCATCCTTTCACTTTTGAACCTATTTGCATTTTTGGGTCTAAAGTGAGTTTCTTGTAGAAAGGATATAATTAGATCATATGTTGTTAGCCATTCTGCCAGTCTTTGCTTTTTGATTAGAGAGTTTAATCCATTTACATATAAAGTAATTACTGATAAGGAAGGACTTACTTCTGACATTTTGCTATTTGTTTTCTGTATGTCTTATACCATTTTTTGTCCCTCATTTTCTCCATTACCAATTTTTTGTGTGTTTGATTATTTTGTAGTATACCATTCTGATTCCTTTCTCATTTCTGTTTTGTGTATTTTTTTAGATAGTTTCTTAGTGGTGACCTTGGGGATTCAAATTAACACCTTAAATTTATAAAAATGTAGTTTGAATTAACTTCATTAATGTACAAAAACTGCTCCTATACATCCCAATCCCACCCACACAACCCTTTTGGTTGTAGTGTTCACAAATTACATCTTTATACATTGTATGCCCTTTAATATAGATTTTACATTATTGTCTTTTAAATCATGTAGAAAATATAAAGAACATTTACAACTTAAAATACAACAATACTCGACTTTAAGTATGTAGCTACCTTCTGTAGAGTTTTTAATTTCTTTATATAGCTCTTAGCTACTGTCTACTGTCCTTTTGTTTCAAACCAAAGGGCTCTCTTTATCATTTCTTGCAGGTCGGGTCTACTAGCAACAACATTCTTCAGCTTTTTCTTATCTGAGAATGTCTTAATTTCTCCTTCATTTTTGAAGGACAGTTTTGCTGGATACAGAATTCTTGGTTGACAGTTTTTTCTTTCAGTGCTTTAAAAATGTTATCTCACTGCATTCTGTCTTCCATTCTTTCTTATGAGAACTCTGGTGTTAATCTTATTGAGGATCTCTTGTTCTTGAAGCATTGCTTCTCTCTTACTGCTTTTAGTTAATTTTAAATTTTATTTATTCTTATTTTATTTTACTGGGAGGTCCCAGGGATTGAACCCATGTCCTTCCCTATGGCAGATGGACGCTCAACCATTTGAGCCACATCCGTCCCCTCTCTAACTGCTTTTAGGATTCTCTCTTTGTATTTGGCTTCTTGCAGCTTTATTATAATGTGGATCCCCTTGCATTTACCTTTCTTGGAGTTTGTTGTGATTTTTAGATGTGAAGATTCACGTCGAATTTTGGAACTTTTAGCATTATTTCTTATAGTATTCTTTCTCTCCCTTTCTCTTTCTCTTCTCCTGAGATTCCCACTGTGTATATGTTTCTGTGCTTTATGGTGTTCCACAGACATATGGTGTTCCATCTTTAAGGCTTTGTTCATTTTCCTTCATTCATTTTTATTTCTACTTCTAAGACTGGATAATTTCAGTTGAGCTGTCTTCATGTTTGTTAATTCTTTCCTTATCCTTCCTATATCTGCTCTTGAAACCCTTTAGGGAGTTTTTAATTTCATGTTTTAAACTGTTCAGTTTCACAATTTCTGTGTGGTTCCTTTTTATAATTTCTGATTTCTTATTTATATTCTCTCTTCATATATTGTTTTCCTGATTTCCTTTAGCTCTTTGTCTATGATTTTCTTTAGCTCTCTTTAAGCATTTTTTATAACAGTTGATTTAAAGTATTTGTCTAGTAAATTCAGTGTCTCAAATACTCAGGGACAGTTTCTGTTCATTTCTTCTATAAATGAAACATACTTTCTTGTTTCTTTGAGTGCTTTGTAATTTTTTTTTTGAAAATGGAAAACAATGAATATCATAATGTGGTAACCCTGGAAATCAGATTACTCTTCCTTCTCAGGGTTTGTTTGTTTTTGCTTGTTGTGGGCTGCAGCTGTTTGTTTAGCAATTTCTCTATATTATTTTTTGTAATGTCTGTATTCTTTGTGAAGTGTGGACTCTGAAGTCTGTTCCCATAGCTTGTGTTCATGTTCAGTAATGTTTTAACAGAGATTTCCTTGAATTCCAGGAGGCCCCCCCCCCCTAAAAAAAAAGAGAGAGATAAAGGAAAAGATATCTCTTCCAGTCTTTGTAGAATGGCTCTTTGCTGGGACATTCCCTTAACACATCACCAGGTCATTTAACACTGACTTAGCATTCACTTCCTGCTTGCGCTGAACCTAGAGATTAGATAGACATGAAAGCTTTGTGTCTTCTCAGGTCTTTTCTGAGTATTTGCTTGGTTGCTGTATTTTCCAGAGTTTTGATAATATTGGTTCTGACAGTTTACTTCAATTGTTGATGTTTCTGTGGAAGGACAGGCTCTTGGAGCTATCTACTTTCCCATTTTCACTTTGGCTCTTCCTTGGTGTCATATTTAAGAATCCTTTGTCTAACTCTAGGTTACAAATATTTTCTTCTAAAAGTGTTATAGTTTTACATTTCATATTTAGGTGTGTGATCCATTTTGAGATAAATTTTTTTGGATTAGATTTTTTAAATATATATTTTTATTAGAGAAGTTGTGAGCTTATAAAACAATCATGTATAGTGTACAGAATTCCCATACATCACCCCTCCACCAACACCTTACGTTTTTGTGGAACATTTGCCACAGATTAGGAAAGAACATCATCAGACTATTACTACTAACTATGGTCCATAGCTTACATTTTGTATATATTTTTCTATACATCCCCTATTATTAATACCATGTATTAGTATTTGTTATAGTTAATACCATGTATTAGTATTTGTTATAGTTCATGAGAGAACACTCTCAAATTTGTACTGTTACCCACAATCCATCTTCCACCATATGGTTCATTGTGTTAAATATTCCCATGCCTTGGACAAACTATCCAAAGTGTCTACTCAGTGGCTCTCACAAAGTTGTGCAGTCATTGTCTCAGTAAATTTCTGAACATTTCATTTTGAGTTAATTTTTGAATTAGGTGAGGAACATGGGTTGAGGTTCATTTCTCTGCATAACAACATCTACTTATTCCAATACCATTTGTTGAAAAGAATTTTCCTCCTTTAATTATCTGTGCTCCTTTGTTTAAAAAAAAAAAAAAAGGAATCACCTGGCCATATTTGTGGTAGTCTGTTTCTGGACTCTATTCTGTTCCTTTGATATACATGTCTATTCCTTCACCAATACTATAACTACACTGTCTTGATAATTGTAATTTTATTGTAAATTTTAAAATTGAATTCTATGAACCCTCTGATTTTTTTTCATTTTCAAAATTGTCTTGGCTATTCTGGTTCTGTGGCCTTTTCATGTAAAATTTTAGACTCAACTGCCTATATCTACATGTTCTTGGAACCACTGGCCCTGCGGGTCAGAGAGAAAAGTCTTTTCCTCAGAATTTTGACACTTTCCCAGAAGCCACTGCTGTTGCCATCTCTGCTACTTGTGGCTTGTCTGGAGTATAAGCTGGAAGAGAATGGATGGAAGATGAATTTTAAAATAGAGGATTTTCTCCACTCTTTCTGACCCTTAGGAAGTCCCCTTTCCAACTTCTCTGAACAGAAAGAGAGGCTTTTCTTGGAACTCTTTCTGGTCATACCCATTGACTACTTCTGGGTTTTGAGCTGCCTTTGAATCCAAACCACACAGTAGCAGATGGGAAGAAAAAACAACAACAGCCCATTGCTGCTTTGATAGTACTTTGAAATCTGGTCTCCCTTCTCAGTTCACCTGCTACTGTTTACTTTTAGAATCCTCAGAAAGATGCTTCATGTAATCTATCCAGGGTATAGTTGTATTCGTTGGAAAAGACTGGGTGAAGTGTGCTTATTCCATCTTGCCTGAAACTGGAGCCCCTCCTTTGTTTTGAAAAGATAAAGTGTGCTGTATTTTTGTGCTATTAAGTCTTAAGAGGCGGTCAGTTTTCATTTTCTTGTTTTTCATTGTGATATCTGGCACCCTAATACACATATGCCAATGCAGAGAGATTGTATAACATAAGAAGGGGATAGAATAGACCAGGAAGTTGTCGTTTAGATAAACACGTATGAACTATTTGAGCAAGTGTTTTTTGAGCATATATTCTTACTTTTTAGCCTATCTCACCACCTGCCTTTACCTCCCTCTTGGTGTCCCTTCTCCCAAGTGCTAATTCATTTCTGGATACAATTACTGCTAGCTGGCAGTTAAAGCATTTGACAAAGGTGTTATTAGTTGTCAATGGCTTAGGTAATACTTCTCAAGCTTAACTTTCCCAAACACCTAACAACAGAAGAGAGGGAGAAGGATTGGGGGGTGTAGGAGGTGTGGAGATAGGTATTCCCTTATGCTTTCTTTTTTTAAAAAAAACCATAAGAGTTCCTCATTTTCTTCTTTTAATTTTTATATAAAATTAATTCCCTCCCCAAATTTTCAAATTAATCTGACATTTCAGAGAAATGCAAGAGCTGATAACCAAGAAGGATCAGAGGGGTGAGTCACTAATTGTAGAATTTTAGCTGAGCCTCTATATCCCAATATACAGCTGCTTATGGCAGCAATTTATGATTAGACTGCTTTCTGGAAGGAATGGATTTTCCATTAATCTGGCATAGTTTGGTTATAGCTACAACACGGTAGGCAAGATGCCAAATGTTTGCTTCAATAGTTAGTGAGAATTCAGGCTCTACATTATTGGCCTCAGTGTTTTTCCTAATCTACCTTTCTCTCTGTCCACACTATTTTTTTTTTTTTTCTGCTTTGCTCTGGTTTAACCATATTCCCTAGGAACAGGCTATGTATGTGAAGGCACACATACTTCTGTGGTTTGGGGTGGAGGTGGGGTTTGGTAGGGCAGGGGCACAGAATTCATGCTGAAGCCAGATGATTTCTTGGAGAATGTTCAGGAAATGGTTTGGTTTTCTCCTTGGCATGACTTTACACTCCTATGCCCTACCCATAAAAGTGAAGGCACAAGATAGGGAAAGTTAAGAACCATTTCTCTAGGGGACTTCAAAGTTGTTTCACTGTTTATTTTTAAAGCTTAGAAAAGAATCTCCAGATGATGGTACATACATTTTATAATCCAATATAAACTATAGCTTTGGGAATCTCTCCATTGCTGGAAAATGACACCTACTTAGTTGTTTAACTCGTGGTTGGCATTTCCTATTTTCTCTGGCTTTTTTTTAAAACAATTTTTGAAGTATATCATTCATACATGAAAAAAACATAAACAATAAGTGTTCAGTAAACATTGTGAACTTAAAAAACAAACATGCATAACATCATACAGGGTTCCCACACATTATCCCACCACAAATACTTGCATTGTTATGAAACATTTGTTAACAAATTATGAAAGAACATTGTCAAAGTGTTACTACTAACTATATTCCATATCTTACTCCCCTAAACTTTTTTTAAGGATTTGTTTATTTATTTATTTACTTATATCCATTTTACCCCCCCCCCCCATTTTT
>PVKH010001420.1:0-30628 GCA_004027955.1 Chaetophractus vellerosus
AAAAATAGAAATTTACCCCAGGCACTAATTTTCCCCCACTACAGTTATCTTTATTTCCCCATGCATTACTCTCTCATTATAAGAGCATTCGTTTAGTGCTACTCTGGTAGAATCCCTTAGAATGAACTTATCTCTTTGAAGCCTTTTTTTCTTAGGTGGAGAAACAGAAGATCAGGGAGGTTAAGTGATTTATGCAAGGTCACGTACCAGATTTGAGCTTCCTGTTTTGTTTTACCTTGAAGGGAAGAGGAGTCGGGGAGGTAGCTTTCTGCTCTACAGTAGGAGCAGGTGCCTATTGTCCTTGGGCTGTGTCATCTGTATATGATATCACCCTCCTCACTTCACAGAATTTCTTCCACTAACCTATTATAATGAAACTCTCCTCTGCAGTCATGTGTGTGTAAGTGTCTCACAATGTTACCCTTGTGTGACACACATTCTGCCACAGTTATTGTATCTAGGACTTTAAGTTCTTGTGGGTTACCATGCTTCTAAAGGCAGACACAATTCCTAATGCAGGGAAGACCATGGGGCTGAGAGGAGAAATAAAGGTGAGTGTAAGAAGATAGATGAGCAAGGTTGTTTCCTTCATGTGGTAGGTTGAATAATGTATCCCTGCAAAAGACGTGTTCTTAACCCACATTTCTATAGGTGCCAACTCATTATAAATAGAACTTTTTGAAGATGTTTTTAGTTCAGGTGTGGCCCAATTGAATCAAGGTGGGCTTTAATCCATTCTTACTGGAGGCCCTATAAAGAGAAGTCAGAGACGGCCTCAAGGAGGAGCCAGAAGCCAGAAGTCAGCAGAAACCAGAAGAGCAGACCCAAGGAGAGAAAGACATCGCCATGTGATGGACGGCAGAGGTGCATACCAAGGAACCCCGAGGATTGCATTAAGCCAATACTAGAATGCTACAGACTCTAGGGAGAAAGTGTCTTGCCAACAGCTTGATTTTGCACTTGTAGCCTGCAAAATTGTGGGCCAATAAATTCTTGTTGTTTAATCCAACCCATTGTATGGGCAGACCAGCAAACAAAGGCACTACATGACAGGATTAGGATTAAGACAGTGCCTGCCTCTTAAAGCCAAGCAAGTGGAAAAGGAAGACTACTGTGAAGAGCCACAGCCTATATATGAGTAATCTATGCTTTGAAGTCCAGAAGATCTGGCCACAGGGCTGTATACATAATTTATGGGGCATAATACAAAATGAAAATGCACTGCTCATGTTGAAAAATTAAGAGCATCAAGGCAGTGAGAGCAGAGACTTAAACTGCAGGCCTTCTGAGCACAGGGTGCTGTGTGACTGCAGATGTCGCACGTCCACAAAGCTGGCTCTGTCGACCACTCTAGTCACTTTGCTAGTGTCATCTAAATACACCCAGTGAAGTGCTCACACTGCAGAGGGCTTTTAAGAGACAGTCTAGTGAAAGGAGAGAGGGGCCTTTCAGGGAGTGGTCTGATTGGAACTAGCTGGGTAGGAGGCAAAGACTCTCCAATGGGGAGGTGGATCTTACAACCAGGAGTTGAGACCCTGAGGTCCAGCAGACCCTGCCCTTGTGTGAATTTTTCCTTCACTACCAGTCTAAGAGGATCTGGGATTTGTTTTCATTTTTGTTTGTGAGAGGGGACTTATCTACATTCTTTCAAAAATTATTGTGGTAATGTAAACATATCATAAATTCCCCATTTTAACCATTTTTAAGTGTACATGCCATTGGTAATAATTACATTCACAATGTTGTACTACCATCACCACCATATATTACTAAGACTTTTTCATTATCCCCAAAAGAAACTCTGCACCCATTGAGTAATCCTCTCTGTTTCTCCCTCCTCCCAGCCCCTGAGAATCTTTAATCTACTTTCTGTTTCTATAAATTTGCTTATTCTAGATATTTCATTTAAGTGGAACCATACAGTATTTGACCTTTTGTGTTTGGCATATTCCACTCAACATAATGCTTTCAAAGTTCACCCATGTTGTAGCATATACGAGAACATCTTTCTTTTGCTGAATAGTAGTCCATTCATCTGTTGATGAACATTTGGGTCGTTTCACCTTTTGGCTATTGTGACTACTGCTGTGTTCAAGTATCTGTTTGCGTCTCTGCTTTCAATTATTTGGGTTATATACCTAGAAATGAGATTGCCAGGTCGTAAGGTAGCTCTACGCTTTAACCTTTTGAGAAACTGCTGAACTGTTTTCCAATGTAACTGTAATATTTTATATTCCCTAATGACTAATGTTGAGCCTATTTTCATGTGCGTTGTGGTCATTTGTATATCTTCTTTGGAGAAGTATCTTTTCTCTCTGCTCATTTTTAAATTGGGTCATTTGTCTTTATGTTGTTGAGTTGTAGAGATTCTTTATATTCTGAATATTAAAACCTTGTCAGGTATGCAATTTACAGCTATTTTTTTCCCATATAGTAGTTGTCATTTCACTTTCTTGATAATGCCTTTGATGCACAAGAGTCCAATTTCTCTCATTTTTCTTTTATTTCTTGTGCTTTTGGTGTCATAGCCAAGAAATCATTGTCAATTCCAAGGTCATAAAGTTTTTCCCTTATGTTTTCTTCAAAGAATTTTATGGTTTTGGCTCTTATATTTAGGTCTATTCTCCATCTAGAGTTAAGTTTTGTATATGGTATGAGTTAGGGGTCCATCTTTTATTTGGCATGTGGACAGTTTTTCTAGAACAATTCATTGAAAACTATTATTTCCCCACCTAATGTATTTGGCATCCTTGTTTAAAACCAGGTGGCCATAAATGTGTTGATTTATTTCTGACTCAATTCTATTCTGTTTATCTACATGTCTACCCTTATGCCAGTACCACATTGTTTGGTTACTGTAGCTTTGCAGTAAGTTTTGAAATTGCAAATTATGAGACTTTCAATTTTGTTCTTCTTTTTCAAGATTGTTTTGGCTATTTGGGGCCACTTATCATTCCATAGAAATTTGAGGATTAACTTTTCCATTTTTACAAAAAGAATATGCTGGAATTTTGATAGAGATTGTCTTGAAGTTGTAGATCACTTTGAATTAATTGACATCTTAACAATATTAAGTCTTCCAATCCATGAACATGGGGTATCTTTTCATTTATTTAGGGCTTCTTTAATTTCTCTTGGCAGTGTTTTGCTGTTTTTAGTGTACAGGTCTTTCACCTGCTTGATTAAATCTATTCCCAGATATTTTATTCTTAGATGCTACTGTAAAATGGAATTTTTTTTTAGTTTTGGATTGTTTATTGTTGATATGTAGAAATAACTGATTTTTCATGATAATCTTTGCTGAATTTGTGTCGTAGCTCTAATAGTTTTCCTGCGGATTCTTGGGGGTTTTCTATGTTATTGCTTTAGTTTCCTAGACTGTTCAAGTAAATACTACGCAAAAGAATGGCTTAAACAATGGGAATTTATTAGCTCACGGTTTTGAGACCAGAGATAAAAGTCCAAAGCAAGGTATCATCAAAGTGATGCTTTCACCCCAAAGACTGTGGTGTTCTGGAGCTGGTTGCCAGCAAACCTTGGTCCTTGGTTCCTCTGTCACATGGCAATGCATATGGCAGCCTTTCATGGATTCTGTTTACCTTCAACTGCTTGCTTCCTGTGGCTTTCTCTCCCTATCTGTCTGAGTTTCTTTCTGCTTATAAAGGATTCCAGTAATAGAATTAAGACCGATACTGATTGGGTTGGGCTACACCTTAACTGAAGTGACCTCATCAAGTGGTCCCCCTTACAATGGATTCACACCCACAGGAATGGATTAAGTTTAAGAACATGTTTTTCTGGAGTACATAGAGCTCCAAACCACCACAGTCATCTATGAATAAAGATAGTTTTATTGCTTCCTTTTTAATGTGGATGCCTTTTATTTCTTTTTCTTACCTAATTGGTCTGGCTAGAATGTCCAGAACAGTGTTGAATAGCAATGGTGAAAATGGTCATGCTTGTCTTGTTCCTCACCTTCCGGGGGGGGGGGGGGGGGGTTCCAGTCTTTCACCATTGAGCACAATGTTAGCTGTGGGCTTTTCACAAGCATGGGCTCTATATTTAAGGGAAGATACAGTTTTCTTACACTTATATCAAGAGTTGACCTTGAACAATAGAATAGTATATGAATATTGAGGCAGGGTATGTGTCTCCTGTTCTCCACGTTACTTCTGGTGTCTGGCACAGTGCCTGACACATGGTAAGTACTTAGAAAATATTTGTTGATGCCTCTGTTGGTTGAGAAAACATAGGCAGTTATTTTAGTGTCAGAATTTGCTGGTGCCCTTCTGGCCTAGGGAAAGATCTGAGATTGAGAGAAGAGAGGTCTCTCTGGTAATAAAAAGACAATTTTGAAGTATGCTAATAATACTGCAAATTAAGAAAAGGTTAGCCTGCTTAAGAATGGAGGCTTGTAGCATCAGTTTTTGCATACACACTAATTATAAATTATTTTATAGATTTGTTAAATGCTCATAAGCCTTTCTGAGATACTTAGCTATGCATTGCTTCCCCTATTATTGTTACATAAAAACAATTACATTGCATTCTTTTCTTTTTAAGTTCTTTTATCTAGAGAACATAGTCAGTCAGTGGCAGGATTCAGAGAGAACCTTAAAGGAGGCACAGGAAGCTGAGAATGACACAGACCAAGAAATAGGGAGAAAGGGGAAAGGATCACAGGGGCTCCAGAAATGAAAATGAGCCTCTGTAGAAAGGCAAGAGAATGGAAGAGAAGGCTAAAAAGAGAACGGTAGGTGAGAAGTAAGCCCACTGTCCTTTCTTACCCTCCTTTTCCCAACAGCACTTGGCACTACACTGCACACTTGGTGGGTACTCAAGAAAGATCCAATTAATGAATGCGCAAAAGGAAAATTAATAGGGCATAGTCAGTGGTGTGCAGGTATATATTTAACAATTAGCTCTTGATGAGAAGGGCATTGTGGAGTATTTGTCAATTTCTATTGCATAAATACTCCCACTGTAGCCAATTTCCAATTACCAAAGTGTGTTCACTGGAAGTGGAATTGAGAAGAAATGCAGGTACTATCTCCACTATCCATATGCAATAGTCTTAAATAGCCTCAAGAGCATATATAATAGCAAAATGTGGTAAAAAATAAATAGGAATAATGAGTTTTAGTGAGTTTTTAATATGTATTACTTTTGATTTATTTAGTTATACATTTACATAATTTAAATTTGAGATTCATTTTGTTGATACCCAACTCATCAGATTTACAAATTGGAAGTTTAAGAAAAGTTGCGTGACTTTCTATTTCTACCAGTAAAATCTATAACATTTTCAATATACATAATCATATTAGGGAGGTAGAGTGGTAGAGTGGTATAATGTAAAAACCCCAAAACTAGTAGTTAAAAACTCAAGATTTAATGGTTTGAGGCTTTGAACCAGTCATTTCATGTCCCTAAGCTTTTAGGACAAGAGCACCTTATTATATCACAGATCTTTGCGGGTATCAGATGGGATCCTCTAAAATGCTGGTGTTGGTGTTGACATATGCCATTTATTCTCAAATGATTTAGTTAAAAATAATGTGTGTATAGAGAGAGATAAAGAGAAAGATAAAGCAAATGTGGCAAAAACATTAACAACTGGTGAATTTAGTAAAGGATATACAAGTCTTCAAATTTTTCAAAATTAAAAAAGTGGAAAAAAATGAGGTCATATATACACAGGTAGCACTCTGTAAACCTGCAAAATTTTACAAAGGTAAAGGACTATTCTCTAGTTAAAGAGATGTGGTATCCAGATGCCATAGCTATTGAGATGGTCAAAGTTCATTCCATCTAACTGATTGAAATATTCAGCAAGTATTTACTGTGATACCCTGAATGCTGGTGATATAATCATGAAGAAGACACAGCCTCTAATCTCAAGGAACTAACAACTAGTTGGAGGGATGCACAAATAGGCAATTACAATTTGGTGGGATAAACTACCATAGAATTAAAGAGAGGATGCTGTGGTGACACATAAGAGGAACATCCAAGCCAGGCCTATGTGATCAAGAGAGACTTTCCCAAGAATTTAAGATAAGAGCCTAAGACCTAAATGATAGGTATTAGCTGAGGTGGGGAGGGAGAACTACCGATAGAGGTGGCTAACATTTATTACAACTATGTGCCAAATGGTGTCCTAATTATTTTATGTGCTCATCGAATCCTCACAGCATGGCTGTGGAACAGGTTATTTGTACCTCCATTTTGAGATTGAGAGTTAGTGTTTCAGGTTATGGAAACCTTATATGGAATGGTCCTAAAGCAAAACTGACCATGGCCTACTCAGAAGAACTTCAAGTTGTGAGCTAAAGTTCCTATGTGTGGGTGTTGGGGGTATTTGTGGAGTTGCACTAAAAAGGAAGAAAGGATCTTTTTAAACCATGTGCGTGATAGGGAGCCATTTTTAAAGGGTTTTAAGCTCAGAAGCTACTTGATCAAATTTCCATTTAGAAAGACAACTCTGGTAGCAGTACAGAATATAAATTGAGGCAAGAGCAAAACTAATAGCGACCAGTTAGGAGCCTATTACAGTTACATTAAGAGAAAAAGATGGTGGCATGAACCAAGGCAGTCACAAATGGCAGTGAAGAGAAATAGGTAGATTCTAACAGTACTTTGGCCATAGAATCTGGGGAACTTACTGGCTGATCGGACATTGTGGGGGAGCCAAAGGTGACTGGTACCAAGACTTCTGGTGTGGACAACTGTGAGTGGGCAGGGAGCAATTCCCTGAGACACTGTGGGGAAAAGCTGGTGGTGGGGAGGGAGGGGTGTGGTGATAATGAGAAGGTACTAAACAAATCTAATCTAGATCTTAGGGCAATCAACACATAAGAACCTGAGTGACGAGTAGCAGTCAAACCCAATATTATTTTCATCACCTACTATAAAATCTTTCAAAAGGGAAAGTCAATTCTTGAATTATGGGGAAAACAAGTGGGATTCCATGATCCTACTTGGTTTTAATTATAAATGGCATGATTAATATGAAAAATAATTTGTAAACTATAAAGCCATTACCTTTCTAGAAAAATATTAACTTTCATTATTATTGTTATCAGTATTTATTAATATTTTCCCCTCTTATCAGGTTCAAACTACCCAAATAGCCCCTTTTACCTGCCTCTGCAAAGAAACATTTTTTTCTCTTCTTTTTCACCTCCCCATCCACGAGTTTCAAAAGCAGGTATAATAATTTGGGTGGAGTTAAAGGATTCTATCTGCTCCTACCAACCAATAATTAAATATTTATCGAATAGCCCAGGTGAAGATCCAAAGCTCTATGTAATATGAAGCATGTTCTTTGGGGTCGGATAATTCTGGATTTAAATCCTCCTTCTCCATTCACCAGCTACATGCCCTTGGCAAATAATCTGCACACCTCTCTGCTCCTCCATCTCCAACAGAAAAATAAAATGGATAATATTTCTCAGGGATGTTGCATTACATGAGACAGTAAATGTGAAAGAAGGGAGCAGAGCTTAGTGCTCAAGAGATGGAGTCCCTGCCCACCTCATAAAGCTGTTGCCCACGACAAATAAATTATTACTCACGGAGAGTAATGATTTCCTTGGAATAATTATGTTATACAAATTCAGTCATTTTTAATGAACTTTGCTGCCATTGTTTCTGTCGTTGTTTTTACTGGTACTAGGGGCTTGCGGTAACCAGTCTACAAGCCTTGGAGCAGCACTTGAACACATCTTTATTATTATCATTTTTGAATCTCCTCATTTCTTTGTTTCAGCTTGGGAAACATTTCTTTGTTTGCTTAGAGCTGCTTTGGAAAAACAGCCAGATGTCTCTACAATTTGTCGTTTCTGGCCACGTACTCTATTATTTAGGTACTCTGCTTTGTTCAGCTATGATACTGTGTCTGTTAAAGCTTTAGTAGTCTGAAGAAACTATAAGTGTGCTCTTCTTGGCATGCAAAATGAGAGACACTGAGAGATTGAGGGCTTAAGTGTCATTGTAGGTCTTTTACCTTTTTTAATAAAAAGAAATAATAAACCTAGAAGAACTTTTTTTATATAAATTGCTTATTACCAGTATGACTGCTCTGATGAAATATTATTAAACTATCCATTCAAACTCTTATAGCACAAGGAAAGGGATTTTGGGCTTGGAGAAGCAGTTAAACTTCCACTCAATTTAACAGCATTGTCCAGAAAGATTGAGTTGGGTGACTTCTCTTGGGCTTGTATTCCCGGTCCAAGAGCAACAACCCCCAGCTTTTAAGACTTCATCCTGGCAAACTCAAGCATTTCATGACGTTGTCGAAAACTGAAGAAGCATCTTGAAAGTTAAATTAACCAAGTATCTTTGCTTTTCCCTGAGCAAAGTTTATTCAGGGGCTGCCATGATATTGTCACCTAGTCTGAGGCTGGTTGCAAAACAGAAGGAGATTTTACTTCCTGTCTTCTAGAGAGCCTCATTGAAAACTGTGTTTGGCTTCCCACACTTCCCAAAAACTCCAAAAGAGATTTCAACCCCACAAGATCAATACTGACTTTTTTCTTTTTTGTAATTTTGCCATCTTGTTTTAAACAGAATATATGGCCTTAGCCTTCTAATGTTTAATATGAGTTTCCATTAGAAGTTATTAATACTTAAAAATGGGCTTATATTTTTCACAATCCAATTATACTATTAATGAGAACTGTGATTATTTATTCTTTTCCTCTTTAAAGTGCATTGCAAGGAATTAACTTTCCCAGCCTCCGGAAGATATTAATAAAGCCTCACTTTTTTTTAAAGTGCTGAACTGTTCACAAAGTTCTATCCTATAATTTCATACTCAATGTTCACATCATAACAGTCCTGTGAGACAGACATTATTGTCTCCATTTAACAGAGGAGGACACCAAAATTCAGAAAGCTTCAATCACAAATCTGAACCAAAACATGAATCAAAGTCTCCTGACTCCTGATCCAGTGGTCTTTGTACTTCACCACAGACAACTCATTCATACTAGTTGAAGTCTTAAATCAAAATTTTCATTCTCCTCCTAGACCTGAAGTTGCTTTGGAGGGTATAATGGGGCCATCCCTAACTGTAGGAGGCAGTGTAGGGAGTTAGAGGTCAGCCCTGCCAAAAGAAGGTTGGAGAAATTAGGTCTCTCAGACATAGACAAGCTGCCATGGCAGTAGTGGTTTATCCCACAGTGCAAAACCTCCTTGGCAATGACTGCACATATCATAGGGAGAGTCCGTGGATGGAGTATTAGGGCCTCTGAGACAGGAAAAAGCATCAGTGGTGACAGAAAAGATAATGAACTCATTTTCAGTCAGGTTCAATAACCTAATGTGTACCAGATGACATGTGTTTTATAGTAGGAGGCTTGAGAGCCTCATTGTGGTATTCTTTTTTAAAATATTGAAATATATTTCAATATATTGAAATATATCAATCTTACTTGAACATACATAAACAATAAGTGTATAGAAAAAGTTGTGAACTTAGAAAACAAACATAAATATCATCATACAAGGCTCCCATACATCTCCCCACTACCAACACCTTGTATAGTTGTGAAACACTTGTTACAAACTATGAAAGAGCATTGTCAAAATATTACTACTAATTATAACCAATATCTTATATTTGGTGTCTTTTCCCCCAACCCACCCATTTATTAACACCCTATATTAATATTATATATGTGATAACAAATATATAATACTAATTATATATATATGTGTATATATATATATATATATTTGTTATGATGTTCTTATATGTGTCCTGTTAACCATAGTCCATCATCCACCACTGGATTTCCTATGTTATACAATTCCATGCTTTGTACAATGTGATGTTCATTTAAATCTTGGATTGCTTTCATGTCCTCGGTCACTTGTTTCTTCTTTCTCCTGCCTGCTAATCATGAGCAGAGTTCAAACACAAGGTCACTTCATGACTTTATTCACCACCTAAATGTTGCAAACGTCTCTCGAGTTTTATCTCAAAGAGTGGCTATCACCCTTTGAACCTGTAATTATCAATACATGGACCTGACCCCATTCCTGCCCCACCAATGGGAAGTGTATCAGAATTACTTGGGGTGCTTTCCCCTGCAAATTCCACATCCACCACAACTCACCATCCCCAGGGAGATATCATAGGATCTGGGAGTCTTGAAGGAGACCTAGGGAAGACATCCCATTCCAGTGAGGTTGCTGATAAAACTAGAGGCAAGTGTGAAGGAGTGTGGGGAGCTGAAAAGACACAAGGGGCAGGCATGGAGGACCGTGTTGGTGGGTGGTAAGAGAGAAAGAAGCTGACAACCAAGCTGGAATCTCAAAAGGAAGGGCTGGAGCTTTCGAGAGGGAAGAGATTAGATTGAGGGACAAACTAACTTATAGTAGGAAGATAAATCAGAATTCAACAGGGAGAACACACCCAAATGATTAAGGAATAAAGAGGGCACTAAGTGCCTAGACAGGACAAGGCAAGAAGAAATTAAGGAAAAAATTGTTTATTGACCTTGATAACTGGACAGGAAGAAAAAGGGAGGAAATGAATAAGTTTTGTGACTTTCTTCTGGTATTATTCACCTCACTGTAAAAATACAAGTGCAAGAATAATGCAGACCTACTGAATTGGAATCTTTGAAGGCAGTAGCAGGTATGTGTTTTCTAAAGACTTTGGAAGCTCACCATAGAGAACCACTGGACTATGTAGAATAGCAGACAAATCTGTGCTCAGTGCCTCTCAGCTTTCTAGTCCTTCTCAATCAGTCAATAGGATTCGCTCACCACTAGGAGATGGTGGTGGTATACACTGAAGAAGACAGCGGCTAACACTAGTCAAACACTTTTATGGAACAATGAAATGGATGTGAATAAGAGTTCAGTCGTTTGGGGAAATGACTGTGGATGAGGACATCAGCTGGAGAAGACTTCGTGGAGAAACTGGGGCCTCGTCCAGACCTGGAAGAATGGATGGGCTGCAGCTAAACACAGACAGGTGTAAGACCCCGTGTTTTGGAAGAGATGGAAGCATTGTGGAGTAGAGTTCCTCCTCAGTCGGAGCCAGGCTGGGGGCCCTAGATAAGGCCACGGGGCAAGCGCGTTTCACCTTTTCTGTTCCCATTCCTCCCATTTGGGGCTGGGCCTCCTCAGCCATTAATACCTTTATCCTCTCACACTACTCCTCTGTGAAGGCACCTTAAATTCATACACACTAGGATATAAATTCACATAATCCCTTACATTAGTCTGGCAGGTTAGTAAACCTTTGCTTGGTGATCTAACTTGTAGAAACCTTATTTCATTCTGAGAAGAGCACGATAGAGTGAGGTCAGATATTGTCCCCATTTTATAGACAGGGAAAGAAAGGTCCTCCCGATTACATAGCTATGAAGAGAAAGACTTGATTGGGGAAACTGAGCACAACTTCCTTTCTGCCACTCTCTTCTGCATCTTGCTGTGGTATTTGAATTTTAGCTCTTTGCTAAAGATATGAGGAATTCCACATCAACACAGAGATAGGAGATTGATTACTTCAGACAGGGAAGCCCTACAGGTTACTGCTTTTGCCTCACATTACCTGCTAGTTGTGTAGTCTAAACAAGTTAGAGAAAATTCTCTGAGCTTCAGTTTACCCATCTGTAAAATGGAAATAACTATTATCTATTTCATATGGTTTTCTGAGGATTTCTTGAAATGCTACCTGGCACAATGTCCTTGCCACATAGCAGATGCTCAATAAACCTCATTTTTTCCCCCTCTTCTTATCCCCATTTCACACAAGGCAAGTCATGTTAAGTCAGAAATACTAGGCTCACCCCAGTCCCTGCAAATAGAGACTGCCATTGCTTTTGCTTTCTTTTAGTCGCCTTTTTTCTCTCCCCCTCAATCGCTGCATCCAACCACGCCAGTTTCTTTCACTTCCCAACCAAGCCTTTTCCCTCCTCAGTCCCATTACACATACTGGGTCCTCTGTCTGAAGTTACTTTATCCTCCTCTTGGCCCTCTTCCTCCTTTTCCTCCAGATGTCAGAGAGGACTGAAGGCGGTTCTTCCTGCTGTGCTTTCTGCCTGCTTGCTGTACTCTTCCTTTGTGACATTATTCCAGTTTGCAAGTAGATATAATCACTAATGTCTACTTTCTCCACTACCCTATAGGCTCCATGGGCAGGAACCACGTCTGTCTAGTCTGCCACTCTCTGTGTAGCACACAGCACAGAGCCCAGCACATAAGGCATGCTCCATCAGTATTTGCCAGCTGTGTATTGGGTGAATGCTGCATTATCTCCCTCTCTTGCAATGTCTTCTGCAGCCCCCTTACCAAGCCATGTATTACATTCTATGAGAAAGCACTCCTATAGAGTCCACATTCTTGCCCTTTTCCTTTTCTTTCCCCAGCATTATCAAGAATTACATAAATTGGGTTGTTTTCTCTGGTTGTTCCATGATTCTCTAATCACATTATCAGATTTGCAATGGCTAAAACCCTCAGGATCTCTTTTACGGAATTCCAGTAAACCTAGGACAAGAGCTGGAAAGTCTAGCAATTCTCAGTAAATTCTTGATGAATGAATAAATAGATAATCAACCAACAAACCCTAGTGTATCCCTTTTTGCATAGAGAAAACCTTCACAGAGCAAAAAGAGTTACACTGCAGCATAACAATTTCTAACCATGACTCCTTGCTGTAGTTTCCCTCTTGTCGGGTTACTATTTTGAGTTTCAATAAGAAGCAAACTATCTTATCTTGAAAGGGAGATTGGATTTATTTTTAAAAAGAAAGGTTGAATTGGGAGTTTGCATTTTTTCACCCAAATTTAATGAGAGCACTAGGTAAATCTCTACATTCCTCAGCCGGCCTCATTTCAGGAATGAAAGTGCAAAGCTTCAAGGTAATGTTCTTTTGTGATGCTAGACGAACCGGTTAGCACAAACATGTTTAAATTCATTGAGAGCCATGAGGGGTCACACAGCAAGGACATCTAGTCCGAGCATGTTTTCAGAATCCAGGACTAGGCAGAAGAGATGAAGGGAAACATCAGGTTCCTTTAGAGCTACTGTCCTCTAACAGATAACCTCAGTAAGTAGAGAAATAGCTTTTGATCTTGCCCCCTTCCTTCATGCCCATTTAAAAGAAAACAAAACTATGCAAGTTATGTATGTCATCACTGTCTCCAAAATGATAAGTTACTGAGCTGGGATTTCAGTTCCTGCATTCGCTCTGTTGTGCTGAGACAGAGCTTCAGCTCACTGGCGCCCTGCTGGGAAACCTCAAGTTGTTCATTTCACCAGTATTCTTTAACTCTGAATGATTTAACAACAACATCAGCAGAGCAGAAATATATATATATATGTATGTGTATATATATATACACACACACGTATATATACATATTTGTATTATATATGTATATATACATGTGTGTATAAATATATGTATATACACATAATAATGCACCTATTTATATATATATGCATTTTAATTTATTTTGACAATTAGTAGATTCTGCTACTGGTAGTTGATTCTGCCTAGTAGATTCTGTCTGGTTAATGTCGTCCTCCTAGATTTAGTTTTTGATCTTATACCATGAGCCAGGAAAAGGAAGGTAAGTTTGTTAAATACCTGTTACGCCATGGGAGTTGCCAATTTTGATATGGGGTCTGTTCTTGGTGTAGCATCATTTAGTCCCCTCTATTCCCTCTACCGATTGGCTTTGTAAGAATCAACAGAGTCTATAAGAGACGACTGCTGACGAGTCTCCTTTGTGCCCGTCTCTCCAGGCTGCAGAGGTCCTGAAGGTTGATGGAGGGCCATGCTATTCAAACAGCAGGCGTGGCTGAGACAGAAGCTCCTGGTGCTGGGAAGCCTTGCCGTTGGGAGTCTCCTATATCTAGTTGCCAGAGTTGGGAGCTTGGATAGGTAGGTGATTAAACACATGCTTATGCCTGTGTGACTTTAAGTGTCTCTTGATTTAAACCTCCATAGGACATAATTTTAGATCTATCCATTTGTTTTCCTCCCTCAAAATTCCCAAGAAACACGCTTTTCTGCAGTATTGATTTTGATTTATTGAGCTTTTAAAAGAAAGAGATCCAAGTTGCTCAAACCAAGGTATTGTCAAGATCCATTTGTATTCTGTGTGCGCTGACTCTTGTTTTCAGAGAAGGGATAAAGCTGTGTACAGTGAGAATGTCATTTACAAGAACTCAGTGTGGTCTGTGTGAATCTGGTGTTGACCTCTAGCCAGAGCAAAACAATGATGACGAATTTATGTATCTTCATTTTGAAATTTATGAGTAGCCAACTAATGCACTACCAGGAGAATTAAAATTACGAATGAGCCTGTAAAGGAGCTCATCAAGTTTGGAAACCATTACCCTGGAAAGATGGCTGCAGGCTTGGGGAGTTTTAACTATGTTAATTAGCTCTGGTTTTCAGGAGCTGAATGTGCCAGACAAGGAGGCTGTCGCTCAGAGTAACTGCCCAGAAAGCAATGGAAAATCCATGGAGAGGAAATTACATAGCTGGAGTTTGGCCTGCAGAAGTCCCAGCAATATCTGCTGACTTCCCATCGAATGCCTCTGGACTGTGCTAGATTCAGTGTGATTGGCAAAGACAGAGAAGTTAATTCCTGAAATGTGAAGCTTCTTTCTTTGTCCTTTAAATTTAAGTCCTTGCACTGGAAAGGCTGAAGTATGTTCTTCATGAATTAATTCCCATTTTTCCTAAAAATACAGCTACACTTTAAAGTGAAAATATTCTCCTCCAGTTTTCCTTTTCCTACCAAAACTTAAATTAATCTGTGGCTCTCATCACTCAGATATTTCACAAAGAGTATAGCAGTGATCCTTGCTTTTCTTCTGTCAATGTCGTTTTGACTGGTAAAGTGAATCCCTTTGATGCTCTTCAATTCAAAGATTCATGAGTAATCTTCCCACTTATTAGTTGTTACCAATAGGAAATAGTATAATTAAGAGCTTATGGCTGACCTCAAGTAGTTTTCTAAAGTAGCACTTAGTTATTAATGAAAAACCTAGAGGTTTTATCATTTCCTATATCCAAAATAGAATCTTTTATATCGTTTTTTTTTCCCAGTACCTTTAATTAGCTTCCAGTCATTTGCTTCTTATTGAGTTATTGATCTAACGATCATTAAAGTGTTACTATTTAGTTGATGATCCTTTTCATTTGAATCCCTGTCCCTGATCTCTAATCTGATGCTTTTATAAGTAATTGGATTGCCTGGTGGGCTTTCTCAATACCTCTCACTTGAGGGTTCAAGCAGATTATGTCTGAAATTGACACATGCTTACTAAGGCCCACACTTTCATAACTGAAAACCCCCTCTCTGGGAGGAAGGCTGAGCTCAGTTACTTTTAAGGTCCTTTCCAATGCTATGATTTTATGCATTTTAGTCTTGCTCCTTTAGTCTTACTCCATGGGAAATGGGAAATAATGTGATATTTCCTCCCAGCTTGAGTTAGGGAGTCCCATTTATGATGCAGCTTATGAGCTCCCAGGAAAGAAGGTGGAAAAAATAAAAGTTAAAAAAAAAAAAGAGGAAACTAGCCCTTTCTAGAGATAATGAAATTCCATTCCAGCTCAAACATGGCAGAGACCCTCTGCATTAGCCTCTCTCAACCAGAGTTCTTCAAGAGAATTAATCCTTCAGAAAAGGATTTGAGTAACTATTCCCTCAATTCTCCCAAGGACGATAATAGCTTCATTCATAGGAGAGAAGTCTTCATTACATTCAATGGAGGCCTGAGAGAATTAGGGCTTAATTCTCAACCAGAACCCAAAACAAGTTGAAAGATGAATTTTTGGTATCCCAATGTCACAAATAAAAACAACTTTGATCATGTATAAGTGTTGATAATTTTATATCTACCATTTATAGCCCTAGCATACTAATCCTATAACAAATTTATAAAAACAAAATTTATGTTTCTCTAAAATTTTACCTGTGTTTATTTACCTTATTATTATTTATAGCTGTCTATATTTCCAAATAAGCATGATTTATTTTTAAAATCTTAAATCATAAAAAACAAACATGTCAAAAAAGTAAATATGTGTTTATATTTTATCTTAAGCATTATGACTGATGGTTGTTTCAACAGTCCAAGCCCTCTGCCCCTAGTTCCACAGAATAGCCTTGATGTGACCTTGAGGTTGTGTCTTGTCTCCCTTTAATCACAAACATTGCAGAAGACAAGAAAGGTCCAGAAGAGTTTCTTGGAAAAAGTAAGCAAACATCTCATTACCACAGACAGGGAGACACAGACTCCAAATTATTAGGTTAACTGTAAGCTTCTGTTGGGGGAGTTGGTTTAACAGTCATTTTGTAGGGGAGATGCCTTCCCCTATCAACTTAGGGAAATTATAACCAATTTTAGTTTAGTTTCAGACCATACCAAAAAGGAAAATCAGTTTCCTAACCTAAGTGTATAATGACCATGCCAAATTCAAGTCACTCCCATCTAGTATCATTGTGACTATTGTCTCATCTCCCAGAGAAAAGTGTAGGTGGTTGTTCATTATCTAGAGAAATATCGAAGTGGAAATTCTCCTTCCTGGTTCCACCCAATGGACTCCTTCCTTCGAGTCTAAACTCGATTTCATTGGGCTTGGCAATGAGGATCTGAGGTCTCTGGCCCTGTCAGGTCTCGTTGATTTCTGGTCCCTGGTACAATAGGTGATATACAGTACTTGTTGATGGCACTTGAGTTTGTTCCTACTTTGAGCAAAGTGAAAACATTATCCTGAGCACTTTAGGTAGAGAGAGGAATACAGGCAAAAGAAATATAATACCCTCCAGCTGTCCAAGCCAAAGGCAGAAATTCTCATAGAGAAAAACATAGCAAATACCAGGATTGGAACTCTGCAGGTTGGTGATGCAAATAGCCAAGGACCGAGACTGGGGCCTCTTCTCCAAAAGTATCACAAAGATTTTCAAGAGCCATAGGACTGTTGCTGAGCTGCAAGAATGTGATACCACAGGAAATGCAAAAGCCATGGCCTCCTTTGCTGCCCTTCAGCCTCCCAGCTGATGGGAGCAATCTTCTGCCTTTCATGTTTTCTAAATGATGTTAACCGTTGAACTGTTAAAAAGCTATTGGTATGGCTGTTGTCACTTGTCTATCCTGTACTGAGAACATAAGTACATGCTGTAGTCAATTAAGGGCTTGGTGAATAAAATTTTGAAGGAGCACTAAATTAAAAAAACTCATCAATTATATGTGCTTCATTTAATACAGGGTTGCTTAAAGTAAAATTTCCTAAACATATCTTCATTATGGATTGTAGCAGGCTGGGAAATCAGTGGCTTTATTTATGCATTTAAAATCTTACTCTCGGGAACCAGAAACATGAGAAATTAGTTGCAATGAGCTTCTTTAAGTATCTCTTTTTTCCTGCAGGCTACAACCCATTTGCCCCATTGAAGGCCGATTCGGAACCCGCAGCCAGGCTGAATTCCCACTCCGTGCCCTGCAGTTTAAGCGTGGCCTGCTACATGAATTCCGAAAGGGCAATGCTTCCAAGGAGCAGGTCCGCCTGAATGACCTGGTCCAGCAGCTCCCCAAGGCCATTATCATTGGGGTGAGGAAAGGAGGCACGAGGGCCCTACTTGAGATGCTGAATCTCCATCCGGCAGTGGTCAAAGCCTCTCAAGAAATCCACTTTTTTGACAATGATGAGAATTATGCCAAGGGCATTGAATGGTATAGGAAAAAGATGCCTTTTTCCTACCCTCAGCAAATCACGATTGAGAAGAGCCCAGCATATTTTATCACGGAGGAGGTTCCTGAAAGGATTTACAAAATGAACTCATCCATCAAGCTGTTGATCATTGTTAGGGAGCCAACCACAAGAGCTATTTCTGATTACACTCAGGTGCTAGAGGGAAAGGAGAGAAAGAACAAAACTTATTATAAGTTTGAGAAGCTGGCAATAGACCCTAATACCTGTGAAGTAAACACCAAGTACAAGGCAGTAAGGACCAGCATCTACACCAAACATCTGGAGAGGTGGTTGAAGTACTTTCCAATTGAGCAATTTCACATCGTTGACGGAGATCGCCTCATCACGGAACCTCTGCCAGAACTGCAGCTCGTGGAGAAGTTCCTAAATCTTCCTCCAAGGATAAGTCAATACAATTTATATTTCAATGCTACCAGAGGGTTTTACTGCTTACGATTTAACATTATCTTTAATAAGTGCCTGGCGGGCAGCAAGGGACGCATTCATCCAGAGGTAGACCCCTCTGTCATTACCAAATTGCGCAAATTCTTTCATCCTTTTAATCAAAAATTTTACCAGATCACTGGAAGGACATTGAACTGGCCCTAAAATGATATGTCATACAACACTATGTGTTGTGCCTGGAGACGCACAACGTCTCCTTCTAGATTAAAATATGCACTTTCCCTAGACACAGCTATCCAAGTCAACTTTCCATGTATACTTGTACATACGCAATGTGTGACCAAATATAAGATTAGTTCTTTTTCTACTGGAAATTTACAGAAAAACTGCTCTCTGCGTAGTTGCATCTTTTAAGCTATTTACGAAAGAACAGGTGGTGGTATTGGGGGAAAGTGACTTCAGCTATTCTCAAAGAGTTAGTCTTCCTTTGACTCAGAATTTGTTACCCGCCATTTTCATAGATTTAAGCCAAAAGATTAATGTGTGAAAATGTACCAATGGCTGTGAAGCTTCAGGAAGTAAAGGATTCAGTTATGCATTTTTTCTAAGAAATAGCTGGCACTTTAATTCAGATGCTGAATTGGTGCCATGAAAACAGAAAATACTATTTTCTCATTATTTAAAAGAATGTCTTATCTCATAAAATTGACATTGTTCCAAAGTTCCTGTGGTGAGTTTGCACTATTGTTTTCTTGTATGGACCATGGTGTCACTTGTAGCATGTCAATCGCACATTGGAAAGTCAAGTCCATTTACTTCCATGTTGTATGTCAACAAAGAGAAATGTCATGTACATAGTGTATAATATTGTAAATACTGGTTTCACACTAAGTAATTCTATTTTGTAAACTAAATATGGCTATTTAATTTATTGTGAAAATTAAATTTATTGTGGTATTTAAAAATGGAATGGATTAAAATTACTCTATGTGCAACTTTTTTTACTCATTTTGTTTTACATGCCCCCTGCTGGCTCCCAAAATCAAAGCTGTTTATGTGCATCTAAGAGCACTTGGAAATAGGTGGTTCTCCATTGAATTTCTGTACCCTTGAGGAAATATATTTACAAAGTGAGGTTGGATAAATTCAAAAGAAAATCTCAACCATCTGGAAATCTGGTTGTAATAGCCACCTCAAAGAACACTAGGACTCTTCTGCTACAACTTTGTGACAATTAATTTACCTTCACTTACCACTCTGCCAGGAGAGAAACTAGGATGCGCTTGAACAGAATCAAGGCATAGAAGAATCACAGGTTTACTTCAACCTCTAATCAGAGTCAGACCAGTAGGGAGATTAAATAAAATAAGATTGTGTGGCCTCTGCACTGCTAATGCTTCAAAAAATAAATCCAAGCTTTGAGACCTCCCTCTCTTAGATGATAATATATCACCTCTGCTCAGAAATGATCAAACTGCATGCAGGTTGTTGTTACTAACATAAACATATGGTTTTATATTTCTATCCAGAGAAATTAATTCTAAATTGGTGCCTTGCTGACATCAGACTCACTATGAAAGTTAAATATAATTTGGAAAAACATGGAAAGAGGTATATACAAAAAGAAGGCGGATTTTTCACAATCAGTTTCTTATCCAATAGAAGGTACTGGAGGGAGGTCCTAGAGAAATCAGTAAATTACAATGAATTCCCCTTTTGATTGTAATAAGTGTTGATTTTCTCCATGAGCAGTTTATTCTGTCCAGTGATTTGATGGTGAGCTTTTCTAAATAAATAGCCCTTTCCCCTCTGGAGTCGTATATACTGCTTCTCAGGCCACAGCCTTGGTAATCAGCTATGCTGTTTCAATTAGCAGCGGTGCTGTGCTCCCAGCGTGAAACAGGTGTGATACGGACACACACTGGCAGCCCCGCTTCTCCCACACTCTGATGGCTCTGGAGTGAGCCTCTCAGTTCTAAATGTTAGTCTCTCTTCCCCTGAGCCTGGTGCCAGATTTCCCTGTGCCTTGACTCCCAGCTAGCCGTCAGAATTCACTCTTTGAATTCCACATTCAAGGACATAATCCCAACGTTTTCCTTTATTATAACTACAGCACTATACAGCAATACAGTTTTATACCAGTGACTGTCAAACTCTGCCCCATTGGATCAATGATGCTTCAGAAAACTCGGTCTAAGTATTCCACAAGTAAAGTTGAAAAATGGCAATCATTTCTCAGACTCATAGAGGAATAAAACAATAAGTTAAGGAATAGAAATTTCTCAGTGATAAACTTTTATATTACAATTTTTTTCTTAAGCTTTTGTTACTGCTACCAATTATGTATATCAGAGTTTTTTCTAAGACTCTATTCGGCTTAGCCTGACTTATTATTACTTTTTTTTTCTGAGGTACTGGGGGCCGGGGATTCAACCTGGGACCTCATATGTGGGAAGCTGGCGCTCAACTTCTGAGCCACATCGGCTTCCCTGAGTTAGTTTTCTCATTTGTTTTGCTTGTTGTTTCTGTTTTTCAGGAGGCATCAGGATCTGAACCCAGGAACCTCTCATGTGGGAGGCAGGTGCTCAACTGCTTAAGCCACATCTGCTCCCAGCCTGGCTTTTATAATTTGTTATTTAGTTCATTAAGTCAGTAATTCTTCATCATATTCAGGAAAAAGCACTGTGACTTTCCATTTGTCCCACTTCCCAAACTAAACCTTGTTTTAAACTTTGGAGCCTCCCTCACAGAAAGCCAAAGCAGGAGGCCTGGCCTGGGAGGATGGCTTTGGGTGGCAGGTTGCATTCTGCAAAAACAGCCACAGCCACTGCTGACTGAGCTAGGCAAAAAGATAAAAATGCTATATCTTAATAGACTAGCATACCTCCACTGGAGATTTTAAACCTCCTTTGTAGAAAAATGTTCCCTGTTGTTATCAAACAGTCAGAGGACCTCTAGAGAAATCTTTGGCTCATTACAATAACTCCACTAAGGCTCTTTTAAATAAGTTACTCCATTTACAGCATGAAAACTTTGCATTCTTTCCGCAGGCTTGATTGCACCATATGGCCTTGTGAAGCAGTTCTAACTTCAAAGAGAAAAACTGCTTAAGCAATGGTGAAGTTTCTGCTGGACCATAAAGCTGAAACCACATTATTCTAGAGGCCAGGGAATGCTAATTATAATTATACAAAAGGAACTACATTCCCAAGGGAAGGAGAGAGACTGGGAAACAGAGAAAGAAAGAAAAAAAAAAGAGACATACAAACCCATAAACTGACATTTCCAAATTCCAAGTCCATCACCTATACACCTGAAAACACCTCACACAAACACCCAGTTTATTAAGGTGCTAATTTTCCTCCTGTTTGCACAATGTACAGGAAAAGTCTAAGGCATTTTGGTCCTTAGCTAATGTAGGATAAAGCAAAAACTTACAGACCCTTCATAGTAACATCTGATCTTAGATTTGATATCTTTATGTTGATGGACCAGAGAGAAGTGTCATTGACTGCCAGTCCAATCCCCACTCATCAGGCTGATGGAGCCTTATAGGAGGGCTGCCTGGGCGGCTGTACCTGGCAGGAAGACCCTCCTGGAGGACAAGCCCAAGGACCCAGGGAACTGTTACCTGGGATGCTCTGAAGATGCACTGCTGCTAAGGGAACTGGGAACCAAGGAGACATGGCAGCCAGATTCCAGGCTTGCTGATAAGCAAGGTTTTGTCCATTTAGCACTTTGCTAAATCCGGTTGTCGTCATAAGCCTAATTTGAGAATTTTACTGGGATGGAGAATCTCAAATGATTCATAAATAGCGCCTTCCTGCTAAAGTCCTTTGTATTCCTTTTGCACACTCAGCAGCCACTTTCCACTTAGAAGAATAGTCTACACTCTAAGCAAAAAAGAAAATTTTGCTTAAAACTATTCCTCCTAAAAATGACTAAGTAAGGCAAAATCTTAGCAATGTAGGCTAACAAGGTGAAAATACAGACTATTTTTTAAAAAACTCATTGCAATTATTTCCAAGTAAAGTACCAAACCATACTAACAACGTATTGAAAAATAAGTATCTGTTTGTGCCTGCTTTACTAAATAAAAGCCTCTTAACTGGCTTATTGCTTTTTTTCCAAATTAGCATTGTTCAAGTATTTCAAAACAGTCTGTCCTCTAAAAAAGGTTACTCAGGCCACCTAGCATCTGTTGATCAATTTTGATAGCAAACCCTTCTTCAATTGTTAGTGCAAGGATAAAATTTAGGCCAAAATAGGATAATTTTGTAAGATTCTAATTAGTGGTGACTTCCTACACATCTTCCAAAAAACAATCCTTTCACATTTTCAACTTTTAAAGATTTTTTTCCAATGACATTTTATTGTACCTTTTAGGAACAAGAGCGCTAGTTTATAATGATTAGAAATGGATTGGGAAGTTGGAAAAGGTTAAACTGAACAGAAAGCAAGATGCGTTTCTCATAAAAAGCACTTGATTGGTATTCCAAGTCTGTTATTTAAAAGCAACTGGGTTGAAAAGCAAGGCCTATCGGTCATATCAAGTAGGTAGCAGCACACTTGGTGGTTTATCAGGCTGATTCCATCACTGCTGAATTTGTGAGCCATATCGGTCTACCAGGTCCAGAGGAACTATTGGTGAAAGGGTTGTTTCCAAACATATGTGTTATCCCCCTGCAAAAACAGTCCACCAAGGAGGCGAGTTGCTGCCGCAGATTTGTAGCATCATTTCAAAGAGCTAGCTCATCACACACATTTCTGAATGCTCACACCTCTTCTTTGCATTTCCTCCTTCCTGACCAGCACCAGACAATAGTCTTTAAGGCCAACTGCAAAACTGCCTGTTTCTTTGGGAAGGCCACACTGAAACTCAACTGAAGCTTTGGATGTAAACGAAGTGCGGTGTCAGGTGATCTAACACTAGGTCCTGGAAGTAAATTTAATGTAAACTCTTCAACCCTGGATGACAATATCACCACACCAAGCAGAATTAGTGATGTGAGAGGTATGAGTCAAAGTTCAGAGGCCAGAGGAAGGAACAGCTAAGTCAACCTGAAGGAGTCAGGAAGGCTTCAAGGGCTGATGTTTAAACTAAGCAAAATATAGTCATTGCATCTCACCAAATAGACTAGCAGGTTGAAGGAAACAAACGCAAGAGCATGAAACATGAAAGAGACAAGCAAATTCAGTAAGGCTGGAGCATAGGTCATGTATAGGTGAGGGTAGAAGTAAGAATGGAGCCGCTAGTGCTTCTTAGGCTCTAAGTGAGTCCTACCTGGTTGGCATACCCTGCCTCCAAGGATGAGGGGTCCCTGCTTGGTACCCAGGCCAGGCTTGCCTCCTTGGGTCTGCACTCAGTTGACCCTCAGAAGCTAAGGGCTCAAGAATGGAAAGGAGAAAAGTATCAAACAATTGGTGCCCTATAGAATCATGGTTTTCTGTATCATTGTTCTTTCCTCTTCTCTTTGGTTCTCTCACTTCTTCCTCTCTTCATGGCAAATAACTTTGTTGCAGCTGATGGTCTCCTCTACATCAGGCTCATTTTTTCCCCAGGATTGAGGCAAGGTATCTTTTCAAAGCCAAATCTCTGGGGATGCTGGCCATGTAGAAGCCATATTGTCCCTTTGCCACTGAGCTTCTCACTGTCTCCATCCATACTGGGACTATATCAGGAGACATGGGAATAAAAAGGAAACTAAATACAACCTTCACCTGTAAGGTGATATAGTAGCGTCTTCTGAAATGTGTAGGAAATATATGTGTTTTGTTGAAAACAAAGCAGATATAAGCTAAATGGGTGAAATGAAGCAAGTCAATAAAATAGGGGAATCAGAAAAAAAGAGATTTAGGATATTTCAATCTGGGATCGTGTCATTCCATGGAAGTGAATATTGGAGCATTCCTTGTAGCAATGAAAGTCCAGAGAATTGGGGGCGTGAAGATGAAGGAAGAAGGAGGGGTCACACTCAATGTGCTCTCCTGTTCTAGCACATAGATTCTCCCCATATAGCTTTGTGTCTATGATTTAACCCTCTAAGGGATATTCTTCATCACTTTTCTTTCATAATTGAACTGTCCTTCCAGTCAGCCTAATTTTCAACTTGGCTTCCATTACACTTGTCCCTTTCTATATCAATTAACTTTTGCTGAATAACAAACCACCCCCACCCCCCAAATTTTTATTTAGCTCATGATTTTTTTGGTCAGCTTCTAGTCTGGCCCAACTTGGTTCTTCTCTGTTGGCCTTTCTCATTCACCTGTGGTCCCTGTAAGGTCAGTTGGTAATTGTGTCATCTATGGGGGCCTCACTTACATGTCTGGTGGTGGGTGCAACCTGTCGGTGCTGACTGTTGGCTAGTGTGACATAGGTGGCTGGACCATTGGTATCTCATCACTGAGGAGGCTCACCTAGGCTTCTTCACATGGACCTTAGAAGGGTCTACAGAACAGCAAGAGAGGACAACTTCCAATGCACAAGCCCTTGTCATTATCTGCTTGCTTCATGTTTCCTATTTCCCCACTGACCAAAGCATGTCATACTACCAAACTCAGTGTCAGTGTAGGGCAGACCTACCTAAGGGTAGGAATACAGGACAGGAAATTATTGTGGCCATTGTTTCAGATAATCTACCACACCTCTCGACCTTGATTTTATCATGATGAAAATGATAATAAGTGTAGTAATAATTTAGGAAACAAATCTATTATCTTTAATTCCTAAAGAAACAAATAATGATAATAAGAAGTATGATAGGCAGAATAATGGCCTCCCCAAAGATGTCCACATCCTATTGCCTAGACACTGTACATGTTACTTTATATGGAAAAGAGGCTTTTTAAATGGTATTAAATTAACAGTCTTGAGATGAGATTATCCTGGAGTATCTGGGTAATCACAATGGTACTTAAAATTGAAAGAAGGGACAAGAAGAGAAGAATCAGAGGGAGATGTGCTTATGGAAGAATCATATCTTTGGGGTTAAGACTTTGGGGGACTTTCAGAGAGATGTAAGGTTGCTGGCTTTGAAGATGAAAGAAGGGGGCCATGAGCCAAGGAATGCAGGCTGCCTCTGGAAGCTGGAAAAGGCAAGGAATGGATTCTGCCCCAGACCCTTCAGCAGGCCCTATAGCCCTGACAACAGCTTATTTTAGCCCACCGAGTCCTGTGCCTACTGAGATATAAGATAAACTCAAGTTGTTTTAAGCCACTAAGTCTGTGGTCATTTCTTATGGCACCCATAGAAAATTAACACAAGAAGTAAGAGGATATGGAATGCTCACAAAATGTTGCTATATTTAATCAGTTTATGCTCCTTCACCGAGAATAAGGAGGGATGAGGCAAGAGCCATCAATCATAAAGGGCATTTCCAACCAAAGCCAGCAGAAGTCACGAAGGGTAGTAGCACCCCTGGAAGTTCCCGAAGGCTGAGCTGGTGTAGCAAATGCCATAGAGAGACATCTGAGGGGAAAATCCACTAGTGATAGGAACACAGAGGGAGCCTCATTTCTTCAGGACAATTCACTAAAGCTCAAAGGCTACAAAGCCGTCTTAATGGTAAATTGCAGATAAGTTTAGGGCAAGGTATAGATTGCATGACTTTTTTAAATGCCTTTAACATTATGTTTTTTACACTAAAAAGAGGAAGCATTTCCTGTCTTCTTACAAGTACGAAGAATCTAGCCTTGATTCAGAAAATCTGAAGTCCCCAAAGACTGGAGACTTATTCTTGTCCCTGACTGGGCCCAGGATCTCCTCCAAATGACCTCAAAGATTGTGCTGTGGAGAAGACAAAGACCTGAGATTTTTTTTTTCTTCTGGGCCTATTAAAATCCAAAGGCATTTATTGATCACCAAAATGTCCTTAACTCCTGAAGGTTCTATCAATTACTAAAGGTCACAAAGAAAGCCAGAGTTAGAGGTGTGACCAGAATGCAGCCCCTCAGAATTCCAGCCCAGGGCCACTTGTCACGAAAAGTCTCTAAATGGTTCTATTTATTATTTATGCCTGTCTACTTCCTAAAAGGATTTGCGGTAGCAATTCTCTAATTAAAATTTGTTTCAAATCTCTTTCTAATCTTGTTTTACTGGCTGTGTTTCAATCCTTTGTACTTAATCAACCCCAAATGGTAATAGGTATTGAGTCTGTATAAAAAATATGAATTAGCCCTAAAATTAAAATGTACACACATTTAATATACATGTAATATGTGTGGACATATTTGTATTTGTAAGCCTGTTGAAAAAAAAAGCTAATGATAATGATTCATTATGGGACTAATCAAAACCATTCTTCTGGCAGCAATTACCTGTCAAATTTGCACAGCTGCCTTTTGAAAATTACATTCCAGAGGTGCCAGAGTCCAGCCAAACAAAGCAAGTATACATAGAGAAAAGAAAACTTCAATAAATTAATATTTCAAAAGCACATCTACTGATCTGGAAACAAATACTTTGAAAAAAGAACGCAGCTTGCCTAATTAAAGTGTCACTCCATATAATCTGAGAAGTCTCCATGGGACACAGACATATGTCTTGATAATTAAGGCTCTCGAAGGCTCTCACACAGGCGGTGTTGCACGTGTCACCTTTGTGCGTGCATGCCTGTGTGCACGTTTCAGGCGTGTGTCCGTGTGTGTGTGCACATGTACACGTGTAGTTTCCAACAATTCCGTTACAGGGCCTCATCCCTGTGGCAATGACCACATTCCCTTTCCTCCTGACCATCGTCCCACGAGTCTTCCACCTTGGAATCGTATCCGCTTTCTCTGAAAGCACGATTAAATTTGAGGATAAATTTAGGAACCAAGTGTATGCTTGGCATTATGATCTGCATCTACTGTGTTTAAGGCCTGCTTCTGTAATGTCAGTGTAGCATTAGGTCAAGTGCACAAACCCAAGCCTAAAACTCTGAGAGCATGGAATTGATGAGCCTGGGATCCCGAAAAGTCCTTGATACTATGCTAAATGTCCAAACACCACTGGAAACTAAAGGTGCTTGAGCTGAGGGGTCAGAATCAAACAGGGACTGAATTCCACCACCTGGCTTTTCACAGGCGGCCTGACAGGAAAGTCGGTGAAGGGAGCAGATGCCCCCTGAGCATCAGCTGTGGGGCTCCCCAACAGACCCCCAGCTGAGTTCAGCCACAAACCCTTCTTTTGGATGTAGTGTGTTGACATTGGGCAAATCATTGGTTACTGTGTGACTGTCCTCCATCTCTCTTTCAAGTGATGTCTTTGAGACATTTAGAGAAAGAAATGAAAAATACTATATGTGAAATTAATTCTTTTTCAATCCCATTAGCCTGCTCATGCCCTACATGGGCGCCAGGCCCCGCCATGTGCTCCCTAAAGCATTTCCAGGAGTCCCTGGCAGCTCCGTAGCTCTGGACACATCGGCCAGTCGGCTTATTTTAAGAATTGGTTCCCACAATTGTGGGGACTGGCAAGCTCAAAATCCAAAGGGGAGGTTGGCAGGTTAGAAACTCAGACAAGAGTTGTTACTGAAGTCTTCAGGCAGAATTCTTTCTCTGGGAAACCTCAGTTTTTGCTCTTAAAGTCTGGATTGGATGAGGTCCTCTCATATTATTGCAGATAATCTCCCTTACTTAAAGTCAACCGATTGTAAATGTTAATCACATCTACAAAATGCCTTCACGGCAATATCTACATTAGTGTTTGACCAAACAACTGGATGCCATAGTCAAGTTGTCACCTAAAATTAATCACCACTGGGGATATTGTTTCTCTCCTTTTTATGTTATATTCCCCAAAAGGGAATATAACATGAAAGTACCAAAACCATCCTTTGGAGATATCCAAGAAGCAGCTCTTTCAGTTTTTATGTTCAGAATCCTCTACCCTCTCCATAGAGCCAGACTGGAGTGGAAGACAAATCTGGGTTACAGGTACATGTTAAGCTCAGACTCACATGAGAGGCATCCAATAGACATTCACAGATTGAATAAATAAATCGCTCTTTCCCTATGATAATGAAGACTTTACTGCTGGATTAAGCTTTTCTGTCTCTTCCCTTAGAATGAGTTCTTGCTGGGAGATTCTATAGTCCTTCATACAAATAATAGACATCTGGTGACCAACACAGCAGACAGCCAGAAACAACCCCCACCAGTGGACACAGTGCAGACTTTTACAGGGCCCCCTGTTGCCCCCAATTGACTTTTTTTTTGAGGCCGAACTAGGGATTGAACCCAGGAACTGGTACATGGGAGACAGGCACAAACCACTGAGCTATACCCACTTCCCTCCAATAGACTTTTAATGTGTGCCAGGCATAAATGCTAAGAACTAAGGGCTATCTTCAAGCTCTACTCTTCAGAGCCTTCTCATGCCAGCTAACAGATGAACAGTTCATGTCACTTTGCTCCTCTGTGGCTTATAAAATACAAGGTGAGGCAGCAGATGTTGAATTCTGTTTATTTTCATTTAAAGAGTCCTTGTCCCTCAAAATTGAGCCTTATTTATTAAGCTCCTAAATATTACTCTTAAGCATCAATTTCAAAAATAATGACCAAAACAATAACATAATTTCTACTTTAATCATATTAAACTAATACTCTGATTATTCATTTTTTAGGCTTTTATGTTATTAAAGGTGAAAAGCTTAGTTCACTGATTTTTTTTAATTACTCTTGAATCCTACGTCTTTTGTATTTTAATGCATCTTAGTCTAGAAAAATGCCAGAAACAATACGGTGGATTCAAAGAGATGTAGGCAATTCATAGGAGTCAAGGACCTGGAGAACAGGGATCTACATATACACAATAACTCCCCAGTCATAGATTAGGAGAAACACTCACTTTTATTTGCTTTGAAACATTTAAGAAGTCATTAATAGATATTAATTAAGGAATGATTGAAGCTAATTATGTGAATGAGGCTTCATATGTACAAATGGAATGATCAGACCATGGATCGTCCACGTATTTAACTCTAGTATGGTGGAAATACCCACAAATTGAAATTGTGATTTTATGAATCTAGTTGATTATTGTGTCACACTTGATCTAGTCATATCATATAAATACAGGCAAATCTTTTAGGAACATATTTTAATGCATGAATGACTTGGAAAATGCACAAATGAAGAAGCAGCTGTGAATATATGAAAAAGCTTGGCCCGAATACCTAAGTCAATATAGCTACGTCAGTTAGGACGTGTGAATAATAGGGTTAATGTTTGCCCACTGAGCTGCTATTTCAGTAGGTCACAGGTAATTCTGGTAGAGACTCAAAAGAAATGTTTATGTCAATTCTACCCCTTTTATTACAGGGAAGAAAAACTATATAGAAAGGTTTAGTGGTCATTCCAAACTTGCACAGTGGGCAATGGCAAAGCTGGGACCAGATCCCACGATTCCAAACCCCCTCATGGAACCCAGTTGTTTTTACTATGTTTGGTACATTCATTGCCGTGATTATACTCAGTGAGAATTGTTGCTTTTGTAACAATTCTTCATCAAGAAAGGTCGAAAGTGGGAAGGAGGCCCATAGCCTTTTCCTAAAAGTACCAGGGAGAAACCTTGAAATCTGGTTGACAACACAGGGTCATGGAGCAGGTTTTCCCATGTTTTCTCATGCCACAGCACACGTAAAACATGATAATACTTGTTTGGCAATCTGGGGCAAACGCCAATGCTATTGTTACTGACCCTGGGGGTTCCCTGGCTCTCCAGCCCTGCCGCTGCTCTGAGGGCATCTGTTTCTCCTCTGAGCAGATTGATTTATCTTGGCACATCTCTAACCCATTCACAGCTCACTCAGCACCTTGGCACATAGATGGGACATTTTGCCATATTGTATACAACCTTTCAGTTAATAGAATTAAATGTGAAAACTGAAAGAACTGTGGCTTCTTGGCTTTTACTTTTCTTCACTGAAAGAGGTGTCAAGTAAAGAGAAGTTTAGAGATGCTGAAAATATAAGGGTGTACTTGGTTTAGAAAAAATTTGGACATGGAAGTTTTAAGTTACCTGAGTAAAGGTGAATCCTTTTTAGTCCAACCCTTGCTAATTAAAATATTTCTAAAATAGTGGCCCTCAACTGAGGCTGCACATTAGAATCACCTCTGGAGTGTTGAAAAATACTGATGGTGCAATCACATCTCCAGAGACCCTGATTTAATTAGTCTGGGTGAAACCTGGGTATTGGGCTTTTAATATTTTTTTTAATTGCCAAAATGATTCTGATGTACAGCCCAGGTGAGAGCCGGTATTCTAAAATGTAGGTGTTGACCTTTTGCTTTAGTGAACACAGCACAATTAAAGTAATGTCTTTCTTTGCCATCTCTCCTGTACTCTTCTGTATTGTAAGAAACTAACAAGTATTATGTCTTCTACATCTCCATATCCCTTGCAGGGCCTAGACTTAGATTTTATACCATAGTAAGTGCTAAAAAAAGTGAATGAAAAATGTTGAATTCATTATTTATTTCCACAGTATCAAGAATTTCCA